>QLOI01000531.1:0-11366 GCA_003313605.1 Tuber umbilicatum | reverse complement strand
TTTTTTTTTTTATTACATGGAAAAGTGAGGGTGATTTCCTTTACCTTTTCGTTTTTTTTTCAAACTTTCCATATTTTCTTACAAACGGTATGAGGGCATAAGGTGGATTGCTCCCCCGCAGGGAGGGAGAAGGGTGTAATGAGTGATGGCCATTGTGTTTCCGTTATTTGTCGGGGGGGAGTTGATTGATTTTAGTTTCTTGCCGGGGAACGGTATGCTTTATCTCAAAAAAAAAAAAGTAGTGGCGGTGGAGTGATGAGGGGTGGTTAGGGAATGTTGTGAGGGATATAGCGTATCGGAATGTAGACATGTGTTATGTATTTAGCTAGCTGGTTGCGATGAAGGGAATGGAATAAACGGCTGGATTATGAAAATTTAATCAAAATTGTTCCCTCGGTTTGTGTCTGTGGTGTGTGACTCAGTGTCGTACTGCATTGCTAAATGAATGGTGATTGTGGATTCTAAGATCCAGGCCGCCAATGGGGTTAGGCGGTGAAGGGGCGAGGGATTGATACCGGGCTTTCAGGCTCAGATGAGGAGAATGGCCATTGGAGAACGACGCCGGAAAGGATGAAGAGAGAGACTCATGGGCTCACCGATTGCTTCTATCGGGGCGGGGGATCCCTATATATACTCGCCCGGAAGTGGCAAACGACAATTCTACACTAACCATTTCTTCCCACCACGGCGTTGGTAACCGATTACCCCCTCAACACTACAATGTCATCATGCCTACGTCTACGGGGAGTATTCCTCAGAGTCGGCCGGATAAATAAACAAATTAACAACTTTGTAGGTGGCGACCCGCACCGCTATCATTGACCCTTGCTAACATCACCCAAGAGCGAGCGAGTTTCGTTAGTATATAAATCACACCCCTTCTCAATTCGTTCTAGAGCGTACGGGTACATATCACGCCGTTACAATCTCACCCCCGGAGCCGTGCCCTCTCCTATTCACATCCGACCGTGTTGGAGGGATCGCGCGGTCCGGGAGATGAGAGGCGGGGTTTATCAATAGTAGTAGTGGGGGTTTGTAGCTGGCGTTGGGAGGTTATGAAACTCGCGGCAAATGTTCTCGAACCGAGTTCCTTTAAAGGGTTCGTAAATTATCACTGAGTGGTCGGTTCTTGGGTGGGCTGCGAGATCGTGCCTTCATGGGGGGCGCAGATGTATGGTCGGAGCGGGCTTTAGGGCCCGTCGGTTCCTGGCCGGTCCAATTTCTGACGGCTAGGGTTCGACCGGATGGGCTGGGACCGGGTTGTCGGCCATCGCTTCTATGGTGCCCCATCGTGCGCCAAACATTAATGGCCGGTTACCCTCCTGTTTTGCGCTGTGGATGGCCGGTTGGGGAGACAGACAGCAATTGGCTCGGTTGCTGTCGGGGTTCGTGCGCATGATTTTTCATCATCTCTGCTGGGCTGATAACGACCGGAGGTGGTGGGCATCCTCCAGCTGTAGAGATCACCTCTGCGGCCGTGGCAGACTTTTCAATTTTCCGGGCCCGAGGTACAGTACACAGCTTCCTGGCCGCTAATGGCACGGTTGTATGTAGTCTCTAGTTGGGCGCCCAATCCTGGCCTGGTCCTCCTGACTTGTGTATATTGTATTCGTTTTGCTTATGTACCGGATATCGCACTTGTAAGTGGGCCCTGGTAGTTGCGGGGGAAAAACAATTTTAGGTCTTTTTTGGCATGTATGTCTATTCAAGCTCTCGAAATTGGCTCGGTATTGGTGGTGTGGGTGTTCGGATTCTTCTTGAGCTATTGACGTAACCAGACAAGGGATGGGGGGAATTGAATTTCTCTTATTGTGGGGGTAGAAAAATTGTAGCGTAAATTATAGATGATGTGGCGCCTAGTCCTGTCTCCTGCTATATACTCAAGCAGGGGCTATAAAAAAAGTCTGCTCTTGAGCCTCAGTTAGGATGGGGCCCTTACCATCATGTTTGTTAAGTGCCCCTTGAGGATTGCGCACTCGGTTATGTTTTCAGAGTTGACAAATTCGGATTGAGGAGGCTTTCGCTTCAAAGATACATGCTGTGATGATTTTTACCTCTCTCGACTCTTCAAGCCATTCTATGGCTCTATTTCATCTCCTTTTCGTTTTTGAGCTTTTTCGTTGAGAGGGATCTCGATTTTTGATCAGGTATTGATGTATTCTGGAGCGCAAAAGGTATGAGAGGGTGGTATGGCTGAGTTCAAAGGTTTCTTATTGATGAAAAGTCCTATTATAGCTGTCTAGCGATTTTTCTCCGATTATCCCCTTCTCATGCTTCTTTCCATCTCCAACGCCTCCCTTGAATCGTCTCCTCCATCTCTACCTCTATCTTCATCTAAAACTCCGGCTCTATCTCCCCGTCCTCCCCTTTATTGTGAATCACCGGCGCTCAGTCATTAGCATGACCTCAGAGTATCAGGAGCCTTAGGCACATATCCAGAGCTCATTATCTCTCGCATAACTGGTGGACAAAGGATAAGTCGGGAGTCTGAGAGGGTAGCGGTAGCACGGTGAAGAGAATTAAAGTGTAGAGAGAAGAATGGATGGTGAGAAGAAAAGTGAAGAGAGAAGGGGCCATGATGGGAAGCGAAGGGAGGAGAACGGGAAAGAAAAGATTAGGAGTAGAAGTGACGGCGAGATAGGAGGGAGAAGGAACACAGATTTGAGATCCATGTATTTACCGACGACTGTTTGCTGCGAGTAAAGTCCGAAGACGGAATGAAGACTAAGATATCATCCTCCAACAAAAGAGCTTCCACTGCGCGAAAAGGTCAATAATTTAACCGTAGAAACTAAACCCCCGCCTTCTTCGCCTTCTCCTTCCTCTCCTCCTCCTTCCTCTCTTTCTCCTTCCTCTCCTTCTCCTTCCTCTCCTTCTCCTTCCTCTCCTCCTCCTTCCTCTCCTCCTCCTTCCTCTCCTCCTCCTTCCTCTCCTCCTCCTTCCTCTCCTCCTCCTTCCTCTCCCGCTCCCTCTCCCTCTCCCTCTCCTTTTCCAACGCACTTTCGAGACCTATCGTCCGATTGGCCACCTCATTCATCAGGTCCTCCGCCATCTGCCCCCCGCACCTCA
Source organism: Tuber umbilicatum (assembly GCA_003313605.1). NCBI lineage: Eukaryota > Fungi > Ascomycota > Pezizomycetes > Pezizales > Tuberaceae > Tuber > Tuber umbilicatum. The sequence continues at coordinate 8,297 of QLOI01000531.1, read as the reverse complement.
TCAGTGAACTACACTCCTCTTTCATCTCCCCGATGTGCTTCGCTACAAATGATGAAACTAGTTTTCGCAGGTCGTGTGCTTGATGATCGTCAACCAATCCCACATTGCTATGCTTGTAGATATAAAGAAGTAGATCGCTCAAATTTATTGCAAACCGAGGGCGGACCGGCGCCTTGGCTGCCTCGTCGAGTGCTTCGCGAAGCCGGTTGAGACATAGGGCTGCAAGCGAGCTTCGTCCCTGGGTTTGGGATAGGATGTAGAGTTCCGCATGGGCAAGGAATACCGCCCCATAATCCAAGCCGTTCGGATGCTCTAATGATCCAGAGTCGTCTTTGCCGTTGTTGTCTTTGGTAGGGGGGTCGCTGGGCTCGGGGCGTTCGGTAGTATCATCTCTGGCGCCGCTTCCTCCCCCGCCGCTGTCGTGCTCGTTGACCTTGGATGCTCTAGTTTCGGGCTTAGCGGTGACGCAGGAGCAGCAGACGTGACTGCCGTCCTGGGGGACAATCGGGCAGTTTGCTGACTGGCAGAGGGGGAGGCAAGCTCCAACATGGAAGACCCCGCCAACGCGCTCATCGCCATCAACGCTGCTCGCGGGTGTAGCTAATGGCGGTTCAACCGGTTTCGGATCACTACAATCGCCTTGATAACAATGCTCTAGGAACCGTTCCACAGTAGAAGCCTTGAAACTGCCCCACGGGTCGTCCAGGCAGGAACCATTTCCCGAGTCAAGTATACTCTTATGGGCATAAAGTGTTATGCCGTCCGCCGTCTTGAGTTCTTCCATCCTGCCCCTGAAATAACTGTTTTTTTGTTTGGTTTGGTTATGGTTAGCATCCGTAATCTCGATTGGCCCGGTGGCGGAAGGGAGGGGGAAGGCGACCAACCCAACTATGTCAGGCTTCTCCATCGTGCGGTGGGCCTTGGTTTGTGAGGGACTTTTCTCGCTAATTCTGAGTGTCCCAAGGTGAGGTTTGGAAGTACGGTAAACGAGGTTTTGTTCTTGTCTATCAAGTAAAGTTGCACTGTCCTTGGTGGTGGTGGCAACGGAGGCCTTAAGTAAAGAGCTCGGCTGCCGTAACAAGTTTTGAATGCCAATCATTGACCAGCGCTTATCGACGATCCGAGCCGAGCTGGGCTGCTAAACGCCCCTCAATGCGATTACGGTGCTCGGGGCGTTTTTGGGGAGGACTGCTGTTGGATACCGCCCGGGTCTAGCTAGGATAAATTTATGATTATTAATTCAGATCCGAGCAAAGGGTCCAATTTTTGGTGGAATGTAATAGCGGTTTTCTTTTTTTTTAAAAAACAAACAAACAAACAAAAAAACACTTCGACATTACGAGTGCCGCAGAGTACTTTTTCCCATCCCCAAGGCTTCCTCGCATTGTGAGACCTCCAGACCCATTGTCCTCCACATGACATGAGGCACCTGGTGCTAAGGTGGGGGCGGTTACCAGGGGTGTCAACCCCAGTCCTACCTTCATGATAGCTCACTCAAGATTTCTCCCAATTCCCCGGCAGCGATTTGATAAAACTGGGCTACCTGAAGGACGGGATTATGGGTGCATGGGCTTAGCTCCCCCTTCGAAAAATCTCTCTATCTCCGGTTGAGTTGGTCCTTGTGCCACGCTCTACGGAAGCTAGAGTGGCTCGTTGGGTTCTGGCTAATTTTTATTAGAACCTTTCTTGGCATTTAGCTTAAGGCTAGGACTTGCAAGGACCTCCTTCGCCACCCGCACGGCCAATCGATATATTAGCCATAAGTAGTATATCTGGGCAAGAAGGTTCACCAAATTTTGCATATCAGACCCCCGTGACTAATATGCCTACCGGCCATACTGGTACTTACGCCAGATCTCAGGACAAAAGCGAGCAGCTGTCTATAAGGAATCAAGACCAGAGAAAGGAAGTTGACCATTGAAACCCTGAGGAGCAAGCCAAGTTATATAGGATTCTACAAGACACTGGTGCCAACGGGAAACTCTAGCATATCCTAGCGGCAAGGCAAGCCAAGATCCACTAGGTGCGAGAAAAGCACCCATGGACTATTACAGGATTCTTATTTTAAAAGTCTTTGATATACAGGGCTTCTGCAGCGCATAAAAAACTGTTGAGAACATATGTTTGGTTACCCGGATACTTGTTCTTGTCCCGTATCCTAATAGCCTTGCAGATGACCTCGCCCGTGCTTGAAATAGCCCAGTCACAAAGGAAGGTGTATGAGTGTGATTAACTGTTGGAATCTCCCCGGGATAGAAATCTTTTTGTTTAATCCTGAATACTGAATTAGTTGTAGCACAGTACAACGTCAAGGCTCAACTGGTGCATAGGACTGCTGGATCATGGCAGCAAAGCCCCAAATAATCATCTCAATGCTGCCAAATGTCGCTCGACCCTACTGCTCTTCTGGTCTATAGCTAACTCTGCAATCTAATCTCCACTGATAGATAAGAAAGGCAGGTATAAAAGAGAGCACTACCTGTATGAATCAAGTAGAGGAAGGAATATACGGCAACCAAAACACCCGATAAAAGGGGCCCTGGGGACAGACAGTATCGGTCCCTACTCTCCCTTTTGGTCCTCTCACAGCGAAGGCGCTAGCTGCGTATATATCTTCTACAATCACTCGGCAGAAGTGTTCGTGAAACATGTCTCAGGTGACTAAGCTAGCACCGGCCTCGCCAAAATGACAGTTGGCAACGATGATCGTGAAGCCGACCTTGAAAGTTCCCTCCATTGTAACCGACCAAAGTCTCTTTTCCACAAATCATTAATTCCTTCGAGCACTTTTTTTCTTTTCTCCAACGGTTAGGCGATCCGGAAATCTCAAATATGCGGCAAAAAAACGTCCCCCACCCAAGTCCTCCTGAAGAGAAATGAGCCTTGCAGAGAAGAGCATGATAATCGCTTTTTTCTACTGCCTCCGGAATATTGCATTGGTGGCTCAAATTATTGGCCGGCCATGGACTACAGTTAAAAGCTTTCTTGTCTGGGCATGTGAGCGCAAATTCCTAGAGAACCTTCCTCGCCCTGGCCGTACACCAATCTTAAGTACTCGGCAGCATCGCACAATCATCCGGGCAGCCAAATCCAATCGCAAAATGACCAGGTCTGCCTTCAGGGATAAATATGCACCTGGTGTTTCACTTGATACTGGTAATTCTCTGTGCTACCCTGAGTGATATGAGATGATTGTCTAATAATTTTGTCTGCAGTAGACTGGGTACTCAGAGAAGCAAATGTTAAAAAATGGCTAGCCAAGTCAAGACCTAAGCTGAAGCCTGACCATGTGGCAAAGAGGTTGAAGTGGGCTACAGCTCATAGGGACTGGACAGCTGAGGATTTTGAGAGAGTTATCTGGAGTGATGAGTGCACTGTGGAGAAATCCAAGGATCCAAAGCAGCAATGGGTATTTAGAGAACCTGCAGAGAAGTGGATGGCTGATTGCATACACCCAAAAGAGAAGGATAAGGGAATATCGCTCATGGTTTGGGGATGCTTTTGGGGTAAGAGAAAGGGTCCCTTAGTCCCAATTACTCAAAATATCAACAAGACCAGGTATGTTAGACTTTTAAGAAGATATCTTCTTCCTGTTATTCATCAAATGATTTCTTTTGGTATGCAAGATATCCTGTTTCAGCAAGACAATGCCCCTGTTCACAAGGCTTATAGTGTAATGGATTGGCTGGAGAGAAACAGTATTGAAGTTGTGGAACACCCCCCTTATTCCCCTGATTTAAATCCTATTGAGCATGTATGGGTTGAGCTTAAAAAGCGATTACACCAGCAGTATCCAAGAATTGGAGATACCCCAGGAGGAAAGGAGGCTGTTAGGAGAAGGCTTGTACATGTATTACCCTTGGTTTGGGAGACAATTCCTGAGGAGTTTTTTGAGAAGTTGTGGAAATCCATGCCTGATAGGGTAGCTGCAGTATTGGAGGCAAGAGGAGGTTATACAAAGTATTAGCTAGTATTATTTATTATTTTATTACTCTAAAATATACATAGTTGGTCATTGAAAGGTAGTGGTTGAGGGTTGATCGTGCACTCGCACTTACTCGCGTGCGCCGTTGACAACCCCACCGGTCCCATGGCGCAACCGCAATTAAACATGTCTCAGATCACGAACACTTCTGCCGAGTGACTACTAGTACTCGTACCGTATTTACTCGGTCGATTCGCTAGCGCCGAATCTCCCTGAATATTGCGACATCGGCCCAGATGGGTTTAGCAAAACAAGTTATCAGAATTATGAAAGCCAGTTAATGAGATCCAACTCCGCCAAATGACTCATGCCATACCATGTCAGGAAAGCACTAATCCCTCCTAAGAACTTTTGTCTCTGAATCCCGAGATTAGCGAGCGGGGGAGATAACGGAGATAGCGAATCGAGTGAGTAAATACGGTACATTAACTGGCTTCCTACCTGCCATGCTTCATGTGCTCGCTCGTTCACATTCCTGCTCTTCAGAAGGCTCGGCAACCACAGCCTCTGCGGTTGGGATGGCCCAGCCCTAAAAATTTCTTTCTATCTTTCTTTTATTGTTCTCTTCATCCTCTAAATTTATTCCTCTGTTGAATTTTCATGCAGTTGCTTAGATGTTCCTACTCTGTTTAGTTGGTCACAAGCGTATGACTTGTGTAGAAGAAATAATAGTTTCTGCTTTGGGGGTATCAATGTTACGTTTTGATTTTCTTTCGTTTGTTTGATTTTCTTTGGAGGTCTTCTTTACGCCATAGGCCTTGCCTGCATGCGACATTCTTGTACCTAAAACGATGAAATGATGATTCGGGCAAACCCCCCCCCCCCCGATAGAAAGGGAAAACCGGCCCTGTCTCAAGTATCCATAAACCTTAGGGCCCGGGAGAGAGAAGCATCAACCTGGGTTCACTGGCACAAGAGGGGAACCATCTACAACCAGCTAGGCGGCAGGTTGGGTCAGCAAGTGATGATGCAGGACAAGTATGATGACTTGAATTAAAATTTGGGAACTAAAATAGTGCAAAGCGCGGGAGAAGAAGGGTTCATAATAGCTTACAATTTTCCTAATATGAGGTATTCATTAATACTTATCCAAGAACATCATCCTATCGACAATAAAACAAGTATGAATACAGGAAAACCTTCCGGTTTACCTAGCCACCACAGACGACTTCCACATGCGGTATAAACACGAGCCTACGGCCCCTGTACCAGCAATTCATCCTCACAGTATTCCTGTCTATTGGCAGTCCACCCCATCTGATGATTCATGAAGAGACTTCTGCCATTCCAGATATTATGACGAGCCCTTGTGCAGCATAGTGAGCACGAGGCTGTAGATAATTATGAGCCACAGCGGTCCCACTAAAGATCGAAGGCCTCCGGAGATGGAAGGTCCGGCATCGAGCAAGCTGCCATATCTGGCAATGCTAACCTACTAATAAAATAAAGCGCTCGGCAGGGTCAGGGAATGGTTTGAGTTAAGTAACAAAGACTGGCCTGGCGAAGTCGTGATAGGGAAAAAAGGGATATACAAAGGGGATCAGATGTCTGTTCTCCTCCGGATCTTCAAAGAATTTCCTCTGCTCACACCGTATCCCTTAAAACACTAACACGCTCTACTGTATGATAGAATGGTTCGTTAGGTGAACAAATTGCTAACCGCGCAGAAGAGAAAAAAGAGGAACTGTTGGGCGGTGAGGATTGTAGTGCATCAGAGGAGACTAGTTAGAGCACTGAAATCCAGATTCTCATCGCTTGCCTTCTCTTATTTCCTAACTTGTTCCATGTGGGTTTACCTCTAGTTTTAAATCCTCTATCTGTTCCTCGACCACCGCAAGGGGCTTATCCACGTATCCAAGAAGCGGTATGATTTGTCTCGAAAAAACAAGTGGCGGGAGCAGAGTGAAGAGGGGCAGTCGGGGGATGTTGTGAGGGATATAACGTATCGGACTGTAGACATGTGCTATGTATTTAGCTAGCTAATAGTGATGAAGAGAGTGGAATAGACGGCTGGATTATGAAAATTTGATTAAAATTGCTCCCTCGATTTGTGCCTTTAGTGTGTAGCTTAGTGTCGTACTACATTGTTAAACGGATGGTGATTGTGGATTCTAAGATCAAAGCGGCTAGTAGGGCTAGGTAGGGTAGCTATGGAGAAGGGATGAGAGACCGATAGCAGGGCTTTTAGGCTTAGGTGAAAAAATGAGCTATTAGGGAATGCCGCCGGGAAGGATAAAGAGTGAGATTTAATGGGCTCATCAGTTGCTTCTATCGAAGTAGGGGATCCCACTTTACAGTATATTATACTCCCCAGTGGACGGATTACGACAGTTCTACACTAACCATAGAACTAACACTTTCCCTCCCATCATGGCCCTGGCAATCAATTACCGCCTAATCGCTATATTGTGTCTACGTCTATGGGGGGTATTCGCTAAAGTTGGCTGAATAAAGGAATTAATTAATAACTTTATGGGTGGCTATCCTTGCTACCCTCACCTAACACTGCGAGTGGGTTCGTTATGTACTCCCTTCCCAATTTGCTGTTCTAGAGTGTGCGAGTAAACAATAAATATTATCATGCCGTTATCATCTCACCACAGGGCTGCGTTTCTGCCCTCTTTGGTAGCGCCAGGAGCGCACCTTTCCGCTGCCTTCCTCGTCTAGTATCATATCGTTTCCATCCTCCCCTCCCATTACCATTCGGCCGCGTTGGTAAAGGGTTTGCTCGGTCTGAGATGTGATAGGTGGGGGTTATCGAGAGTGCCAGCAGGTCGTCCCTGGAATCAAGTCATAAGGCCCCCACGGGACAGATGTCCTTAATCTGGGCTCTTCTTAAGGGTCGTAAATAATCACTGACTGACCGATTCTCGGGTGTGATATCTTGGAATGGCTCCTGTTGACGTCATGTTCAGGGAGAGGAGCACGGCCACAAAAACATATGAGACCATCATAGGGGCACGAACATATACCGGTAGTCGGAGTGGGCATTCAAGGCCCTCAATCCCAGGTCCAATTTCATGACTTGTCTAGTCCTGAAAAGAAAATCCTAGTCTAGTCCTGGCGTGACAAACATGATAGGACTAAAAGTCTAGATTTAGGGCGTGGTCCGGGTTTTTTTTAAGTCGTAATTCCGGGTTACCAAACGAGGAACCAGGTCACCAACCATCGTCATTAACTTGTGTTAAACACCCTCAGTTCCCTCTATACAAGCCCTTTCTGGTTCTTCTCTCCTTATTCTTTTCATTTCCCCCCCACTTCACTATTGTTTTTCTCTTCATCCCCTTCTCCTGCTTCTCCCCTCCCTTCACCTCCCTCACCTCCCTTACCTCTTTCACCTCCTTCATCTCTCCCACCTCCTTCACCTCCCTGTTTTCCTTTCCTTTCTCCCCATCTTCCCTAGCACCCGCCAACTGGCTGAGCGTCACTACTACCTCATTCAACAGACCTTGGAAACATATCACCCGATTGGCTAACTTATTCGTTAGGTCCTCCGCCATCTTCCCCCCACACCTCATCAGCGAACTACATTCCTCTTTCATCTCCCCAATGTGCTTTACTACACATGATGAAACTAGACTTTGTAGGTCGTGCACTTGGTGGTCATCAATCAATCCCACATTGCCATGCTTGTAGACATAAAGAAGTAATTCACTCAAATTGCTTGCAAACAGAGGGCGGACTGGTGCCTCGGCTGCCTCATCGAGTGCTTCGCGAAGGCGATTGAGACATATGGCTGTAAGCGAGCTTCGCCCCTGGGTTTGGGATAGGATGTAGAGTTCCGCGTGGCCAAGGAATACCGCCCCGTAATCCAAGCCGTTCGGATGTCCCGGTGGTGCGGGGTGGTCTTTATTGTCGTCCTCTTCAGTGCCGCTGCCCTCGACGTCATCATTCCTGTTGCCCTCACCTCCGCTGACTTCCTTGCCGTCGTCGTGATTATAGAGCCTATACGCGTCGTCGATGGTGGCGCAGGGGCGGGGGTGATCGTCGTCCTGGGGGACGACCCGTCTGTTTACCCCATCGACGTACTCGTCGTTGCCGTGAACGCTACTCGCGGGTGTAGCTGGTGACAGTTCGACCGGTTTTGGATCACTATAATCGCCTTGATAGCAATGCTCTAAGAACCGTTCCACCGTAGAAGCCTTGAATCTGTGCCACGGGACGTCCGAGCAGGAACCGGCTCCCGAGTCAAGTATACTCTTATGGAAATAAAGTGTTATGCCGTCCACTGTCTTGAGCTGTTCCATCCTGCCCCTAAAGTAACTTTTTTTTTTTAGCCGTGGTTAGCAATCGTCGCCCCAGTTTGCTTAGT
>QLOI01000529.1:5954-16599 GCA_003313605.1 Tuber umbilicatum | reverse complement strand
GGGGAGGGTTGCGTTTTTGCTGTGCCGCCTTTCCAGAGGAGGGAATTTTGGATTGCATAGAACATTGTTCAATTTAAGTCTACATGATAGCACACGATACTGTGAGTATTGCAGCGCATGCTACGTGACCTTTCCAGCTCAACACCGACCCACGAGTAATCATCCAAGTTTAGTCCATCATTCAAACCGCGCGACCAGAAAATTTACGTTTAACCCTCCATTACTTTTACCCTCACGATTTTACTCGAGCCTAGCTTGAGCGCCACGAGCCCCAGATAGATTACACGGTACAAACGGGGGCGCCGGTCTCAATGCGAGGTGTGATGATTATCTCGATAGAGCGCGCAAGAGCCGAAGCAGGTATTAACAGTGCTTCACAAGAGGAGGGAGAAAGGCTAACGCCTTGGGGAAGTTGAAAATTGTGGTCATGGTCCCGCTCTGATATTCTGTTTCCGCGCCACCTCGTGTTTCCTCTCCTACTTCTACACCTTAGATAAGAGTGATCACGCATGATGCTAGAAATTTCGACCATATTTAATGGAGTACTGGTACCACGGCGCATAGTGGGAACGGTAGATTCCATGCGGGCAAGTCACGAAAGAGCGTCGATTTCGTCCGTGCGTGAACTTGCCTTGCGCCCGCGGACCTCTTTGGCTTGCATCGTCACCGAGGAGGGCTTTCCCGCCGGAGGCTCTCGCAGTGGAGTACACGCCGGGGGTGATGCCGTAGCCGTTCGATGCGGGCCAATTGTTCCTCGTGAGCGCTCGGGGGTGGTAAGTTGCCCTCGCTATGCCTTCAAAACCATGTAGGAACAATCCATTCCCGGTTGGGTGCTCGCCCGGCCCGGCAGTTTTTGTAGGGGGTTTCGGTCATGGGTATTTTATGTATTGTATTGGTGGCGCTCAAAGATTCTGGAAGAGGGGGGATTTTAGCACTACTCTCTACTCATGATCGCGGTCGGACACCTCGTGCTGACACAGCTAGCGATGCGTTGAGGGGGGGAAGGTTGGTGCGAACGCCCCTCACACATTTTTCATTACCTCCCGGGCTGCCACGGCAACGGCCCTCTCAAAACCTCGAGGTATTGTCGGCGCTTGCCCCAGCCGTGGCCCCGAAATGATCCGCGTGGAAAAACAATTTGGAGAAAAGCACCGTAAGGCTATTCATGACGGTGAGTGAGTTCTCATGACCGTAGCTCCATATACCGGAGATGTCCGATACGAGGCCTCCCCGTGAGGAATGTTGCCATGTTTGCGGGGGACGGTTCGCTTATCATCAGTGAGTGACCCGATGAGCTCCCATCGGTGCTGTGGGGTGGATTCGTCTAATACCGATGGTAGCGATGTCGGGCCTTCTTCGGAATCTGTTTGTGCCGGATCGGGAGGTAGGAGGCCTCTGTGATCACTCTCTTCTGGCCTTCCGAAAAGACTCCCATGTGCTCCGGGGTTTCCTCTACCGAATTGCCCGAGGGTGGCAACCGGAATACTTGACCCGGATTGTTTCTGCTGGGCTGGGAAATCACTGAGTCCCACTGAAGCTATGTTGTTTCCCCAGCCTGATGGTACGTACTGTACTGTACTGTACATTTTAGATCCCGCCCATTCCAGCTCTTCCCTCCCTCCCTCTTTTTCTTCCAAAACGGAGGGTGGCCGGATATACCCTTAGCAAGTCATGCTCTTCCTAACGTCTCTGCATAATGGGTAGTTATTTACATAGAAATGATTGGTAGGTCCACGCGGACAGCGCGCAATCCGTAGAGTGGCAGACCTCGATCCAGCGTTTAGGGAGAAGAGGAGAAGTTAAGCGACATCAAGGGAGCTAGCCATCATAGTGTAGTCCTTCAACTTGTTGGGCTTATGCTCCCATAGTTGTGAGGCGGGATGTCGGTTCCACGATTGCTCGTACGTCCCGAACAAATTCGCTGGTGCCCGGACCAACACCCTTTTGACTACCGCCTTGCTAGGCGGAAGAATTTAGAGCCTGACCTCCAACTATCACAATCCAGCGGGATCTGCTAGAGTGATATGAGTTCTTCTTACAACGGCGAGCCTGTAATATGCAATCAATAAAGGATAAAGAGGTCTCAGACAGTGATGCAAAGATACCGGTCAATGGCTGTAAGATCGACGACGAAATCCACTCGGAGGTATTGGATGGGTCTACCACAGAAACTATTTATCCTAGAGATCGGCCTCAGGGTTACAAGACGGGGACTCCAGAGGCTCACGCACGAAAGGGTAGTACTAAGGAAAAGATAAATGATAACTCGGATAAGTTTGGTAATAACCGGTTTGCTTCACCCACTTTAGCTCTCATGAGGCATCTATTAAGCACTGCTAATATCTATATTTATGATTCATCAGACAGCTGCTGTGTCTGCTAGGCAGCGCTATCGAGGTCTTCAATATGGGCCCAACTGCGGAGGCAGCTGAGGATGGAGTGGGTGCAAACCCTGAAAATATGGAGGAATGTCAAGTGCGGTTCTGGGAAACCCGGGACTAACTTACTGATTCCCCTCAGGAACCAGAAAATTACTGGTTAGCTCCTTCGTAAACTGTTGGAGCCTCATAATATCCTGCGGCAAGTATTGAGACATCCCGACCCGTAACGGTCAATATCCCGTAGGGGGGTATAATACATCATAACGACATTGTGCAATAAATCCTCCCATCCTCCCAAAGCGGCGATAACAAACTGTACGACACAAGTAACTAGAATATGAAAAGAAAATGATGGGGGGGAACGGTATTCGTGGGGTCGTAACCCACTCACAAGAACTCATGCTATCACTATATTATGCCATCCCTCTACCGATAGCGAAACCACTCTAAGAGTATTAATACCCAAGACCAAGACACCAGCTGTGCATATTAGGAAAAAATATGAAAATGTGAAAAAATGAGGAAATGAAAAAATTGGAGATGAACCAATTGATATCGCACCCCGAAAGACGAGATAGCCAAGCTCAATCCTGTGATAAACCGTCAATACGACGCCTGGGAAACCCTGCACGCCGATACCAAAATAGCCTGGGCCTCGTGTCGGCCCCCCCAAAACTCAGCAGAGTCGGCCTTCCACACTATTCTACTCGCCTCATATCCTAGGTTGGCGCCATTCCAACAGCTTCACGACCTGCTCGTGTCCATTCTTGGCAGCCCAGGATAGCGGTGTCCGGCCTTTATTGTCCGCCAAGTTTGGATCAACGTCGCTCAGTTCCAGCAGTAGCTTCACGGCTCGCACGTTTCCCTTCTCGGCAGCCCGAGAAAGGGCTGTTCTACCGTAAATGATGTCTCTCCTGTCCGGATTTATGCCTCTCTGGCCCAGCAGAAGCTTCATCACTTCCACATGTCCCCTCTCGGCAGCCCAGTAGAGTGATGCTCTTCCAACTCTATCCACCTCGTCGGGGTTAACATCTTCCCGCCCTAACAGCATCCTCACCATTTCTTCCTCCCCCTCATGCGCCGCCCATGATAGAGGTGTCGCGGCAGTAACGTCCCGTAAGTTGGGATCAATATCTTTCTGGTTCAGGAGAATCTCCACTATCTCCTTGTGTCCACGGCCAACGGCCCAAGAAAGTGGTGTTCGACCCCACCAGAAATCCTTCACATTTGGGTTAACCCTCTTTCTACCCAACACGGGATCCAAGAACCTCCGACACCAAATCCGTGTCGAAGAAAGTGCCGGTACCCGTTTCTTCCAAGCAACTGCTGAGCGCCTCCCGGGATCCCGTCTTTCAAGTAGCTGCTTCACTACGTTCACTTGGCCATTAATAACAGCCCATAAAAGTGGTGTGCACCCAAAAGAGTCCATCGTCCCGATGTCAACAGGTTTGGTTCGCGCGAGATCATCCACAATCTCACTAATACCGAGAGACGCAGCGTAGTGAAGTCCGGTGAATCCATTTGTGATCATAGATTCCGGTGGCGGTACCATCTTATTCGCCACACAGCCTACCCGGTGACCTCCTTCGAGCAAATACACGCAGGCAGATATGTGGTTAGGATACTGGCTCAAAAGCCCGAGAGCAAGGGCTTTCACAGCCGGCGTAGCCTGCTCCTCAACATGTACGCCCCAATGAGATGAAGCGTATCTGAGAAATGGCAACACAGTCGGAGCTGGGAGGATATTTGACGGGAGCTCATTCACACACCGATAGTTCAGATACGTTAAGCAAACTTCGGCAAGTATGGAATGAGCGTTGAGGAAAAGATCGCCCTGGGAAACCAGATATTCTTTGACAGTAAAATGCACCGGACGGACCGTTGATGTTCGCTCATCAACAACCACGAGGCCAAGACAGCATCCTAATAGCAACTGTATCGTAGGGACATCGTTGATATCAAGGTCCAGAGTTCCAGGTTCTACGGCAACCGCATGGCATAGCTCGCTAACATGTAGCGGTCGTGCCGCTAGGCATACCCACATCAAGACTGCCATTCCCAGCCTTGGCCTGTCTCCGGGTTGCCGTTTCATGCGCTCTAGTGTTGAGCTATAAGTGCCGGCAAGGCCATTTTCCAACTGATTGAGTTTTCTTCTTCTCCGAGCGATCGTCGTCTCTCCCAAAACAGCTTCGATATGCAAGAAAACGAGCAGGAACCTTTGTACTTGTTAGTCATTGACTAAGAATAACAACACTTCTACCAATGCTCACATATCAGAAAATTTTTCGGAGATCCTGGCCATGATCTCTGACTCCAATTGTTCGTCCATCGATCCCGGCTCCGGGTCAGACCGCAGCCTAGAAGCTAGATACTTCCCGATATCCCCCTGGCTTGGCCGAAAAATTACACAATCCACCGATCCCACGAAGTGCCTTTCGAGCTCCTCCCTCATATGCGGTCTGCCAGTGATAAACAACCGGGTCTCAGGTGAATTCTGCATTATTTGGCCCAGAGACTCGAGAAGCTCGGGCCTCTTGGCCACATGGATTTCATCCAAGGCGTCAATGCAGATGTAGGTGCGCTGGAAAGACGGTAAAACAACCCGGAACATCTGAACCAACTCTGGGAGGCAAAGGCCTCGTCCTCCTAGATGCTCCGTTGAACTCAGGAAATCCCGGTGGATTTCTTTAGGGACCTTGGGCAATGCAACCACAAACTGCTTGAGGATGGCGCCAACCATGTTTGTTGCGGACCAGTCTTCCTGTTCAAGAAAATCGGCGTACAGGCAAGCTACTCCTACACGCTGCTCTCGATTCTCGTTACATATGGTGTCGACAACTAGGGAACTACGACCTCAGTCCGTCAGCAGCAGTCACTACCCACGGATCGCCACAGAACACACCTTAAATAAGTCTTTCCAGCCCCCGGAGCGCCAGAAACATAAAGGATAGAGGATCCATCAAGACCATTTCGCCATCTTTTGAATTCAGCTGTCTCCAAAAGCCAATCACCTATACCATCGTACCGTCGTGTGCGCACATCCTGGTGCCTCTTGTGAGGTTCCAGTGGAGAAAGCCAGGACAGAAGTTCCACTCTTCCGTCAGTACTCGTAGAGCCAATGTTTGTGATGTTAAAACAGTTCGTATTCTGACTAAAGTAAGTCATCGTATTGCGAACAGGAACCCAGAGGCTCTTAGAAGCTTAAAGGTAAAATCAGGGAGCCAGGACATAGAAAGGAAAGATAAGCTACTATACGGTTACTAAACGAGGGGTTGCAGACGTGTTTTTTCTTACACCGCCGGAAACACCCATGAACCACGGTAGCATTACCCACTCGTATCCTGTACGGTACTCGAGCACTCAAGTAGTGTCAGGGATACTCGCACAGGGCTGGAATTTGACGGTATTATATCCAATACGTAGCGGTGGCTTTCGCAAACATTGCCCTCTACAAGCATCATACCAGCAGAGAGGTAACATGTCACAACCACCAACGGAACTTCGCGGAGGTGCATCCAATATGTTACACCAAAGCTGACTGGATTCCACCGCAAAAAAAAAGTGACACCGGAACAGGGCTGCAACGAAGATAGCTCTGCCAGCCCATCCGACGATCTGCAACCCGATGATACGACGCGAAACGGTAAGCCGAAAATAGCCAAAGGGGAGGGGAATTTTGGTATCCGCGTGACCGTCCGACATAAAGCGGCATTAGCCAGAAACCCAAGGGCAAGTCTTGGAGCAAAAGTCTCACCAAAAGCTCATAGAAACCGATCCCCTTGCACCATCAGCCTTCTAAACGGTGCAAGTTCCAATCGCTACTGTACCAAGGAAAATCCCTGACGGGCTGCCCGTACCAAATGCATAAAACATTGCACCGTACCCCATTCGTCAGTCAGGACACAAGTGCGCCATCACACCCGCCCAGGCGATTTAATGCACAACTGTTCAAACAACCCCCCCTCTACCAGCTCTAGCAGGAGCCCGCCAGAAGTTGCGGATTAGTGCTGGAAGACTACCGTTGGCTCTGGAATTTCCGGGAGCCTGGTGAATCGTTTAGAAACGTGATGGATAGTCCTAGAGCTTTAAGTTAGCTATTTAAAGAGAAAGCCCTCCAAACATGTCTTCCCTTTGATATCACAGGAGTGTGCGGAGGAGTGCGGATACGAGTGGGGAACAGATAATAAGGCGTGGTGATTCACGGAAGGATCAGGACGGCTTGATTATGTGTTATTTATACACCCGTCTCTACCGCTAGTTTAGTCACAGAGACGAAGAAGCGTGGGAGAAGAAGAGCATGAAGTTGTTTACCATACCTCCCATATCTCTCCTACGCAGTGCCCAAGTATCAAGCAATCCTCGCCGTCCACTATCTACCGCTGCGCTGTCTATCTCCCGCCCTAGACCTCCTTAAGAGAGACGGCCCTGGATGCCTCCTTGGCATCCTCCCTGTTCAAGCTGACAAGGTAGGACCACCAAACCGACGTTATGATAAAACAACTACACCCTCACCCTCACCACCCAATCACACCACCTCACTCGCTAGCCACTTACCACTGCCGCACAGCCCGTACTGCTCTTCCCCCGGTAAACCTACAAGACTGCCACAACGTCCCCAACCGACAGCGAAAAAAGACAAAACTACCAAATACAAGACACACAACCAGCAGCAGCAGAGCACGAAACGCATACCCAAAGTAGCCGATAACCCCAAATCGTACTCTAAGGCTAATCTCTATCCGCCAGAGCCCATCACGAACACAGGTAAACAGCCAGAAGTATAAGTCCCCACACAGTGCCCTGATAAACAGTTCCCGATGCGAAAAGCGGACTCCCATGTCAATTGGCGTTTCCCCCCCGCACCCGATCGTGGATATGGTACGGCTGGACGGCTCGTTCCCCCCAACGCCGCATTATTATTGAAGATTGAGCACGCACCTAGACTCACTGGTAATCCGAGTGCCAAAAGAAGGAACGTTCCATGTGCAGCGGAGAATTGGTGATTGCATTCAAACTAGCTAAAGGGGGGAACAGGTACGGTATATACGTGTTCCATCCTATCAGGAAAGGATTTCACTTGGCCATGGGGGGTAAATTTTCTCCCACCCCACTCACCAAGCTTTTGAGTAAAGCGACGCAATAGCAAAAAATTAAAAGTTATAAAAGTTATAGCACTAGTAAGGACATTATAAAAGCCATTCTTATTACATACCTATAAGGAGAAAGCAGTTTAGATATATTTTTTGACTTCTTATTGAATGTGAATAAAATCTTCGGGTAATTGTATGGCAATAAGTAAGAATTCAAGCTTCCTACTCAGTGAGCAAGATGAGAAAATTTTAACTCGGTGAGTGGGATATCCTACAGGACAAGTTCCCTACTCGGCCAAGTGTATATCTTACCCAGTGGGATAGAACATATGTCCTACTTGGATTACATTTAATCCCGCCTGCCACGTAATCCTCCTCATAGATCTCCATATCCGCAATAGCGCACATGAAGCGAGTAATAGCAATAACCTTCTAGCAGAACCGAGGCACCGAACCTTAATATCGCAACCGCAAACGGACCACTCTACATGATAACAAGCTCGACGGTCAAACACAACATCAGCACTCGCATTTGATGTATATATTCGGTATCAATGAACTTGAAAGAACCCGGGTTTCTTTGTACTTCAGGTTCTTTCTTTCTTTGGCGCTCAGAAGCGTTTGTTTCCGGTCTGAGTAATAAATGCTTCCGAGAAGGTTTCTTTGAGTTCTTTGTCTTTCGGTTTTTCCTACATATATATATTTGCGAGGAACACCATCTCTCCGAATAGCGAGTTAGTCTTTTCCTCCATGAATAACTATTTCTATTAGTCTATTATCTCACAATTTTCTTCAATGAAAGAAAACAGTGAAGACGAGTGATGGACCATGACCAGTCCAAAAGCAGTTAGCCCTCCAAAACCCCTGTCTCAACAGAACCCTGCCGTACCACCCCAAGTCTGACGAAACCCTGAACGCACCCGTAACCCTGCAGCACCAGGCACCCCAGAACCCTGTCCGCACCAGTTCCTCCATTCCATCCTTCCTCCTCCATAAACAAAAAATTCTTCCATCCAACCTCACCACCACCCACCACCACCGCAATCCCCAAAAATGGTTTCCTGTAAGTTCCTCCCCTCATCGGGACCCACTAAGCGCCGATCCAATCCTAACAAACAATCGCAGTCTCCTGCGAGGTCTGCTCCGACGTCCTCAAAAAGCCCAAACTCGACTCTCACGCTGCACGCTGTCACGGAGCGTACTACACATGTATTGACTGCTCAAAGACATTCGTGGAGGGGCAATGGAAGAGCCATACCGTCCGTCTTCCTTCTTTCCTTCCCGCTAACCAGTTATGCTAATTGAGGGGAGCAGAGTTGCATTAGTGAGGCGGAAAAGTATCAGGGGAGTTCCCACAAGCCAGAGAAAGGGAAGGGGAAGAAGGGTGAGAAGGTGAGGGAGAACGGTGCTGCTGCTACGGATGCGATTGTGACTACGGCTGTTCCGGCGGTGAAGGCGAAGAGGGATAAGAAGAAGGGATCTCCGGAAGCAATCGCTACCCCAACGGCCGACTCCCCCCCTGCCGAATCCTCCGACCAGCCGAAACCCTCCAAGAAGGAGAAAAAGAAATCCAAAAAGGTCAAGAAAGACAAGAAAGATAAGAGATCCGAGGACACTCCCGCCATATCGGAAACTAGCCCCGGCTCCGCCCCTACCGCCGAGGCCGTCGACAACGGGAGGAAGCGCAAGAACACTCCTGCAGAGGACGCTCCGGCCAAGAAGAAGAAGAAGAAGGGGGGGGACGAGAAGAAGGCGAAGTCGAGTCAAGAGAAACTTGCAGAGCTAGTTGGAGAGGAGGAGTTGGGGCTTGAAGCGTTCTTGGAGAGGCTCGAGGAGGCCGCCGGGGGTGGTTACGATAAAGTTATTGAGGGGGTGGCGTTCCAAGGGTTGCGGGTGAAAGCTGATGGTGGAAAGGCTGTGCTTTTTTTCAATTGGTAGATTGAGGAAAGAGCGAGCGTCGTGTGTTTTATAATATTGTGGGGAATTGTACTATACTTGCAGTAGTGCACTCGCGACGGCTCTGTAGTAGACCAAAAGTTATGCTTGCATCCCTAGTACTAAATAAATACTGACCATTTTTTACCGTTTCATCTATCGTTTTACCCATAACTGCTCTTCTACACTATCAATATCGCATCTATCCGTGCCGTTCGGTATACACAATCCATACACTGCCCACATAATTCCCCGCCAGACCTACGCCTTCTTCTTCTCCGCCTCCCGAGCCATGCTAACACCATTGACCTTCCCGTATCCCCACCTAATTCCCAAAGCACAAACCATCATCATAACCGCACTGCCAGCAAACACTACGACCCTCTCCTCGGGCCCAATGACGTGAAATAAGGAATATGGATAATTCTGATTGACAGAGAAGCAATGCTCCAGCCAGATCCAATACCCAGTAGAAATTCCCGAGGGGATCAACAGTGCGGGCAGAAAAGTGAACGCCCATGGCGGTGAGAGGAGCAGAACATCGATGAGTAGGAGCAGCGCGGGGAAGAGGTGAAAGCCCATGTCTTAAAGGAAACAAAAAAAAATAGAGGTTAGTGATAAGGCAGGACGGGTATGCACAATATATGCAGAAGGAAGTGAATGAGGAGACTAACCGACAAAAGGGTCAAGCCGCGTCTCAGGTGCTACAACTAGGTCTCTATCGATCTGAAGCGCCCACAGCCCCGTTCAGATTAGCCTGCGGTCCCGGGACGAGATGTTGCATCGTACACAAGTACGGGAACGTATAGGAGTATCATGTATAGGTAATGTAGGGGAAAGGCATTATAATTAAAAAAAGGTTGGAATGCACAGCACTGATACCCCAATACAATATACTAATCAACACCTCCAGTGGAGCACTTCCAACCGCCAGCCAATTCTTGACGGCGAAAGCATTCTGCCAAAGGAAGAGATCCGCTAGAAAGCCTACTACAACGGTTATTGTTGCGAGGCCCAGTGCGATATTCCTGTGAGGTTATTGCCCCTGCCAAATTAGTGACAAAAAAACAAACCGGATCTCCTCCGCTCCCAGCCCAAGTTTCTGGGTTGAATAGAATTTTTCTCTCCCCGTCGGCAGATCAATAGGTTTGGGGGTACCGGCACACTTTTTTTTTTCCTGGGGTTGAAGTAAAGAAGTGGGAGAATAACGTGGGGGGTCGCGGGCTTACGTA
Source organism: Tuber umbilicatum (assembly GCA_003313605.1). NCBI lineage: Eukaryota > Fungi > Ascomycota > Pezizomycetes > Pezizales > Tuberaceae > Tuber > Tuber umbilicatum. The sequence continues at coordinate 5,961 of QLOI01000529.1, read as the reverse complement.
AGAAATT
>QLOI01000528.1:0-57943 GCA_003313605.1 Tuber umbilicatum | reverse complement strand
GGGGGTGCAAAGGCATGAATAGGAAGAGTGGGGGAGGGTGTAGCATGGTGACAGAATTTGACAACTTTGGGCGGTAGAATGAGTGAAGGAAGGGGAAATGGGGGAATGAGGGGAGGAGGGGAGGACAGACAGGTGCAGGAGATCCTAGTTGCAGGTAAGTTTGCGTGGTTGCCTCTGATTCGAGCCAGCTGTGCAACGAAGAAAATTGGTGTGAAGGCGGCAGTTTGGGAGGAAGTATTAGTTAAACCTAGGAGCCGTTGAATTGTGGCGGTACGAAGGGGAGATGAGCTATGTGGCGGTGCCAGCATTAGAATTCCGCAGAGAGAGATGAGCCTCATCTCGCGGATTTCAGATGAGCCCCATCGCGAGATTTGCCATCTGCAGAGTTGGGGAAACCGGGGGCCTATGAGATGTAACATGCCTGGAAATTGGGCGGGAGAGATACTGGTTTCCGGGAATGTCATTTTTCTTCTGGAAGCCGAATGAGGCTGTTGGTGCGGAAAATCGTTTTTCCGACCCGGGCAAGAGTCGGGGGTGAGCTCGATCCTCGGGTGTTTGTAGGCGGCGGGGACTCCGTATCTAAAATCCTGGGGTATATAATACTCTGTCGAACCTTCTAAGATATTAACCAGGTATGGAGAAGGGAGGCCACGGGGTCATATATAGACTCCCGGTGGATCTTCACACCGGTTGAAAAAGGGTTCGGAGTCACAATCAATTTGCCTTCCCTATATAACATTCCCACCCCACTCACCACCTGAGACCCCAACTTTGCTATCCTTGTGTACCATATCCTGCCTACTCACTATCTTCGGTGGCAACGTCCGCTAGCTAAAATGCTTAACATTTACCCCACTGCCAGCTCACTCGAGCTTGATGCAAGCCTCCGGCTCATGATGGTCCCAACCCCTTCTAGATAGATATGATGCCTCTATGCGACGTAATGGATGCATGCGAGAAAGGACGAATAGGAAACCCCGAAATAATAACCTCGATAACCCCCGGTTGAATAGACGTAGCTAAAACCCAAACCTTGTAATACAACGCAATCGTTCCCAAATACACAATCAGCCCTACTCCCTCTCCGCAACAACAGCCTCCAACTCTGCAATCCTCTTCTCAATATCTGGCACAGCTCTGAGTTGGATTTCAATCTCCTCCTTCTCGTCTTCAAGCTTTAATCTCTTTTCCGCATCCAGTTTGGTAAACACGTACCCACCCTGGCCATCGAACTGTAGAATATTGGTGTGGTATTTCCACAAACTTCTGCGGTGACTGACGGTGATGAGGGTTATTCCCAGGCTCTTTGCAGTCTCGTACATGATGCGCTCTGTGTCCAAGTCTTGAGACGAGGTGCATTCGTCTAGGATGGCACTATGAAGGATTAGCCTTGCACGGTGCTGGGCCGGGGTAATAGGGGAGTACTATTTAGGTGCATGATAAAACAATCTGGCCATGGCAACACGCTGCTGTATACCGCCACTCCAGACGTCGCGCCATTCCTTCTCAGCTTCCCAGCCGCCCTCTTTCTCAACCAAGTTCTCAATCTCAACGACTTGCAGAATCTCGTACAAATCCTCGTCTGTCACACCCCGACGAACCTGCTCAAGTTTGCTATCAGGGTAGATAATCTGCTGTCGTAATGTTCCACGGCTAAGGTATGGTCTCTGCGGAATGTAAAAGATTTCCTCGCTGGGTGGCTTGCGAACAGTCCCGCCGTAGACTGGCCATAGGCCTCCCATAATTCTGAAAAGCGAGGACTTACCGCAGCCGTTGGGACCAACAATGAGGAGATGTTCGTCAGACTTTACTGTGAACGATAGCTTCTTGAGTAAGACATCACCATTTGGAGAGACAATAGGAACATCGGTAAACTGGATATCCGGGCCAGTGGTAACTTTTCCACGTCCGCGGAGCACAGCTGCATTCTCCTCGGTACCTGCGGAGGAAACAAGTTTCTTCTCAAAGTGACCGTTCTGAATATCTTCCATGACATTCAGAAGAGTGGATACTCGCGAGGTATAGCCGGCCAGTTCAGTAATCTCCTTGTAAGAGAACATAACTCTTCCAAAGGCATCCGAAGAAGATAATAGTAAGCGGCGATTAGTGACGAAGCCTATATAAATCAGCAAAACTCGCTCATATCGAGCCTCAAGACCTTCATACTTTCGGTGCGGTCGCCCAACGAATTTCCTCTAGCACCAGGCACCTTGAAGAACACCGGCACAGAACAAAGCATAAGTCCCAAAGCCCCCCAGAAGTATTTGATGACAAAGTCTTCCATCATCCCATGATACAACCGCCTTCGCAATATGTAATTCACATGCTTGATCAATGTGAAGTACCCTTTATCCAGCGTAGTCTTCTCGGCGTCATGCCCACCGTACAGCGCTACCTCCTCAGAATTATCTATTAATCTCGAATGACTGAACCTGTACTCTCCTTCTAATCTCGCTTCGTCCGCAACATATCTTCCAAACGGCGGGGTGAGCACCCTCATAACGTTCGCAGAAACCTGGACTAGTAAAGCCATAGCAAATAGTCCCTCCCCACCAACGTTCCTCGACAACTGGTAATTATAAATCATCATATCGAGCACTGGCTTCGCGAGGTTCGAGTACAGCTCCGCCAGCGAGTTCGAAAATTTCGATACATCAACCGTGATGAGTTGATCCGCGTTCTTTATGCGATCATCCAAATTTCCCAAAGTGTAGAAAGTCATCTGTGACAGATACTTTGAATGAATGTACTGCGTCAATCTGGTCCGGTACTGCAACGCCAGTTTACATTGATGATAAGACAGCATCGAATTCGTAAACGTTGCGGGAACCGCTACCACCATCCACCAGACAATCCCTAACAAAAAATCCTTCCCTTTACCCCGTACCAGAGCACTAACTAACTTCCCGTCCAACTCGGCAACATACAAACTTATCAAAGTTCTCACGATGAGGAAGAAAGTATGACTGACCAGCAGCCGAAGTTCTTTGCTCCGTGCGCCTGGGATAACAATCTTCAACAACTTGAATAGGTTTTGGAAGAACTCGCGATTGAGCTCTACCTTCTTTCGCTTTGCGCCAGTAGTCTCTGGAGTGGGTCGGGGATGGTCCACTTGCCGAGCGGCGGCTGCCTTCTGTTCGTTGATGGCATTGCGGACACGGTTGACGAGCGCGACAAATAGTGTTAGATAGACACCCCTGGAGATTTTTGTCCGGTGTCTCACGTAGAGGGAGGTGAGGTGTGAGAGGAGATGGGTGAGCGATCGATCGGATGGCAGGAGTTTGGACTGGGCGGCCATGGGGGATTGTCGAGGGTGTGAAAACTACGGCTGGAGGGAATGAGAAGATCACAGAGAAAGAGAAATTGAATCGGGCCTGCGCCAGTATATTACTGGTATGCAGCCGGTGCAGATGGTAGAAGGGGAACGTTATTCCTACTACCAGTAGTTCGAAGGCGTGAATCCGGGGTAAAAATGTGGTGTTGAACCAGCATGTGATTGAGGGACTTGAGTGCCAAGATATCCATCCACCTACCGAGGGTTAATACCAGTAGCACAAGTACTAGTACAGTACTCAAGAAGAGATCACTCAATTAGCGGTGCATCAAGTTCACCCACTCGGTCGTATCGGCTTGGAAGTTTCACCATAATCGGGTACAGATCACAAGTACCCCAGATTTTTTTTGTCATTAGTGTTTCTAATGTACCCGAGAGAACCACTGTGACATCTCAAGTCCTCTCTGCAAGTGCCAGTACTATACAAAAGCGCAACTTCGGATTTCAACCTAAACGCGATTCCTGCTCGCGCGCACACGGTAACTTTACATGATCAAAGGGTATGCACTGATGATATGAAAAGGACCTCTTCCGCCTCGAGATGACAGCGGACCAAACACAGGTGGTAGTAGAGAAAGGCGCCTCCACCCAGACCCCCAAAGAAAGAAATAAAAAACTCCCAATTATCTAAGCATCCGACAAAACCGCGGCCATAAACCGTCAACTTCATCCCACTAGTGTGGTTTTCTTTTTCACTTGTATTCCCGAAGCATTTTTACCCAACCAAATATGAAATGAAGAGAAATTTGAAAGAGAATAGAAAGAAAAGGAAAAAAAGAAAGAATCAATGAGTAAAGTACATTAGATCCCTTGGGATTTTTATTAGTTCACATATATGGAAGCTACTCCATGACAGGTGTATCGCCATTGGGCCCAGAGCTCCCGACAACGGAGACATCACCCACTTTTTGAGGGGCAGCTTCAACATCGTCATTAACGGCAATAACCCCATTTGCCTGGGCTCCGGCGGCAGGGAACTTAACCCTCTCGGCGTCGACAATGGCAGTTTCGCCGCCCATATCGGCGGAGGTATATTTGGCTCTGAAGGTGGATACGGCGGGGATATTTGCCTTGAATCTGCGGAAACGTCAGCAACGAGAAAAAAACGATACATGGAAATCTAGCAGCAACCTCTCTTCTTGAGTGCCATAGGCGCGGGGGGTAAGCTTGATGACTGTGTGGAGGGGGATTTCCATCCACGGGGATTGGTCTTGAGGCACATTCATGAAATACGCATAAATGCAACGAAGGATTGCTTGGTGAGTAACGACCATAATATCGGAACCTCTCTCCATTTCCATAATGATAGGCTCCAATCTGATGACTACATCACGGTAAGACTCTCCTCCCTGGTAGCGATAATTGTATCTGTAACCCATCTATTAATAAAGGCAGTGGACTAGTGTCGAGAAGTCCCTACTTATCATCATCACGAGCACGGAAATCCTCGGGGTATTTTTTCTCAATCTCCTTATAGGTTAGCCCATCGCAAACCCCAGCATCCAATTCGTCCAAAGCCTTCCACTGCTTTTTCGGATAGGTCAAGTGCTTGGCAGTTTGGATAGTCCTCTTCATGGTTGATGTCCAGAGGGTGATATCCTTGTCCCCAACAGAGCTTTTCACCAACCCGGGTAGAGCTTCTGCGTAAGCCATTCCGCGTGGTGAGAGACTAGCATCACCGCCAATTTTTCCGATAACATTGAACTCAGATTCGCCATGCTAAAATAGAAATTAGTGACAGATTCAAGCATAAGTGAGGAGAGACGTACGCGAGATAGCCAAATTGAGCGTGGTGTTATGTGCAAGTTCATTGCGAAGTAGATGATGCGTGTTTGCAAATAGTTCGACACCTGGTTTATGATAACTTGAGAGCTAACGTTTATCAATTTGACGTAGGTAAGATGAGGCTCGTCAATCGTCTCGTAAACCTTCTCGTAATTGCGAATCCTGTCTCTGAAATCCCGGGCTGCGACTTCAGGGTCTTGCCCAATATAGTCCGGAGAGGTAGTCTTAACCTCCAGGATGTTGTTCATGATTAACTCCTCATCATCGCATTTACTCTCCACGAACATAACATCGTAGCCCCTAGATTTGCAACGTTCCTCGATCCAAGCCCTTCGGCTACGGGTCGAGTTGGTAGCATCAAGAATACCGACATGTCCTCCTTCATGTTCGAACCAACGTAGCATGTCATTGACAGCAGCCTCTGCGGCAGCGCGACGAAGGCGTTCTCCTTCCGCATTCCCAGTGTCAAAAAAATCGGCAGTCGGGTGTGGGGTATCGGCGCGACGGTAGGAGCCAACATTGAATGACTTGGCATTAACCGAGAGCCACTTCAGGTAACGGACAACTATAGACAATCCGGTTAGCAAGAGGTAATGATCTCAAGAGAATTAACACTTCAATTGAGTTATCGGCGTAGCAAATATGAAACAATGCCAGGCACTGCAGGGGCAGAGGAACAGGAGGCATCCCCGGTAAAAACGGAAGTGGGAAAAAACGGAAAAACGTGTAGAGGGGCTCAAAAATTTGATCTGAAGCCGGGGTAATGAATCCCGCAAGAACTCATCCCAAAGACGCTGATACTAGCCGAGAAGCTAGCAAATGCATTCTGAAGCTTAAACCTAAGCCCGTAGTAAATAGAGAGGAGGAAATAGAAGAAGATTTTTTACCCACTTTTTTGAGCAATTAAGCTCTTACCCCTGGCTGGTAGTCCTACCATAACCACACAAATGTGAGAGTCCTCTATCTGCTCAAACCCGAAATTAGAAGCCATTCCACCAGCAATAACATCGTCCCCAGGATGATCCCCTTCTGCATGTTTGTCATGTAGAAGGTGAACAAAAACCATAGGTTCAGTTCCGAGAGTAAAAGGCGCCATCTCAAAAAACAAATTGTGCAGGGGAGATTTTTTGAAAAAAGACCAACGAAAAGATCAAGAGGGAGCAATAAATAAGGCACAAAAGCAGAAATGTGAAAAAGAAGAAGGCTAAAAGCTGTTCTCGGTAGGCAGCTACAGAGGTCCTGAGATGAGAACTTGAAATGGCTGGTGGTTGTGGATGTCTGGAGGGTGGGGAGAAGAGAGAGAGAGGAGAGAAGCTTCGTGGATGTTTGGGAGCCGAATGTTGAGCCACTTGCATGCGGTATTACTGGGCGGACGGGCGGATGACGAGGTGAGGTGACTGAATTTTTCGGGGGGACTCAAATCTCTTGAGTGTGTGGCAGAGAATGTAATGTAATTTTTCCGTGGGACGACGAGCGCAGGGCGACGGCGTCCAGAAGAGATTCGGGAAAGATAACCCCGTGAGATGCGTAAAGCCAACTTAAAGGTCTGTGAACCCTGCAATAAGCTTGCAGAGCTAATGGGGGTCGTGATCGAGGGGGGTCGTGATCGAGGGGCGTAATGTTGCTAAGTGTGAGATGTTCTCAAGTGCGTGTATGGCTATCGTGAGTGCTCAAAGCTTGGTGGTTTCGAGGTTGTATGCAAGCCGAGGGCTTCACCGCCCCAGGAACAAGGAAGGACGAATGAGAAGCTTGATTGAACTCAGTGCACCGGCGTATGATAATTGCGTGTGACTGTCCGGTTCATATCTCTGAAGTCCAAGCAGAAAGGTACAAACGACGAATGACGGATTTCCCAATTGACTATCTGCGGGAGAATTTCGAATTGAAAGCTATTCGATATTTTCTTTTTTCTCCAAGTTTTTCTGGCCTCGTAATTACCGCTCCTCTCGGCGTGCTGGCAGCGATGAAAATTTCCTTTCCGCTCGCGTGGTTCTTTTTCCCATCCAGCCCTGGTACGGCCTGTGCATGTTGAAGGAGGTAGTTTGCCGAATTCGCCGAATCTCGGGAAGCTTGGACCCCTCCAAATTTCCCACAACCCTGAGCAGACAAAACTACGGGGATGTAATAGGAAAGACATACAACGGATGAATGGTATGGGAACCCGTCACATGAGGGGAACCACACGACATGCAGGGACGTAGAAAAGGCGCAAAATAAATGAAATGGAGGCAGAGATAATAGTAAGGAAAAAAAAGGGAGAACTTACATTGGACATACTATACACGGACCGAGGAAAGGTATGCATAATGACAACGAGGGCGGCAGCAAGTTGCGGTGTTTCTGCTATCTGTAGATTGAGGTGTTGACTAGGAAATGGGGGGAGTATTTCGGCTTCGGACGGATGAGTGAGAAGGACCAAAGGTGGATTGGGCGAAAGAGAGAAGGGAAAGGGCTGGCGGAAGTGGAATGGAACAGAGTAATAATGGCAGCAACACAAAAAGGGAGGTCGTGAGGACGAGGGTTTGGACGACGGTTTTGGAAAATAAGCTGGGAGGATGAAATGAGTGGAGAGGGGGCTCGTTTGTTTGAAGGAGAGGGTATGGAGGATAGGTATACTAGGGTAGTGGAAGCGTTTATCTGGGTGTGGAAGAGAAAGGCAGATGCAATAGGTTGTTTTCTTCACAAGCAGTGATTCCGTAAGTTGGGCGAGATGATAAGATTACCCACAGCAAAGTCGAGCACGATGTGATATGGGGAAGTTTGTAGCTGCAATCGCTGGTAATTGCTTTCCCCACCTAGTTCAAGTTTACCAGAAGACGACCAAGCTGGTTGAGCCCGTCTTCGTATCATAAAGAGCAAAATCTCCCTCCACCAATTCCATGCCTTTCTTTCACTATGATATGATTGAAAAACTCTTGATGAATTGTTGCCCCCTACAATACTGTACTGTAGGTGGATTCTCTTTTCCTCTCTCATTTTAGCCTCGAGCCCCCCCACTACGAGTCTCGCCTTGATTCAACTCTTATACGCAGTGAAACCCCACCAGAAATTTCGCTCTTGACTATCACCCCCACGTGATCCATCATCCCATCAATGGTAATCAGGAGAATAAAATCTCGCATTCCCTCCGGTTCCTGCAGACAAAAGCCGCAAATACGATAAATTCATTTGTTGAACTTCTTTCCTTTGCCTCTTTTCTCTTTCCTATCAAGTCTTACTGGGGTTGTCATACAGGCATATCCCACACTTGCACTTGCATGGAAGCGCCTTGTACTATCACTCACCTTGAGTGCCTGTACTGTACAGTGCTTGTGCCCCCACTATAATTTACATTTGGATTGATATGCTTCAAAGAATATTACGGTGATCCGTTCCCCAACCTGCAAAACGAAAATGCTCGCTCACTGCAGAAGAAACGGAAAAACCAACACTACAATACCTTTCTCCAACCTATGATTAACTGTCCCCACGAAACACCAAGTCCGAGACACAATTCGCATTAAGGGAAAAAATATTCTGTCTTGTTAACACAGTCAATCACTCGGTTCGACGAGCTCCAAGCCTTTCTCTAGCAATCTATATCATTTCCCTTCATCTTTCCGTCACAGTCACAAGAAGATGGAAACGATGATTCCGCCAATAGCCAGGGCGGACATGGCATCCGCCTTGTCTTTGTGACCCCAGCAGTCTTCTGTTCGGGGGTAATGGCCATTTGCCCAGGAGCTGCCAGCCAAGGATGTGGTTAAGGATGCAGAGGAGTTGGGAGGCGTGGAAGCCAACTTACTCGTAGTAGGAGATGCAGCATTGGCTGTTACAGCACCACAATCAGGCATTTCTCCCTTAATTTGTTCCTCCATCCAACCCTGGACCCCTAGTTCCCGGGGGACGTTCTGAACAGCATTGCGATGTCTTGCTTCAGACAATTCTATTGCAGTGCCTTTGGAACCATCACTCGAAACGCACAGCTAGGTGCGCCAGCTTCCAGTGGAATGGGTTCTTCCGTTGCGGCGGGGTTCAATCTCAAAGTTTTGTTCATGGTACGGGATTCAGACCTGGGCTGCCGCAGTATCGAAGGTTACTGAATCGGTCGTCTTCCAATTTACCGAGAAGGAGTTGACCTTGTTGGTTCGGTCGACGTTGGCCGACATCAGTTCCTCAACAGATTGAACACTATCAAAGTGAAGAGTACGTCTTGAAGGGCTATTCGAGGCCTCCACCTGAAGAACTCCCTGCCCCGACATCATAGCCAGTTGGCTGGTTATTAACGTTATAAAAAAAAGGAATATAAAACTTGCATTTTGCGTTGAAGGGATCGCCAGCAGCACCAAACACCTCACCAAGCGTGGCCCCGATAACGAACTTGGTGACTCCCGTCGCGAACTCGGAACCGAAGGGATAACTAGGACCAGCCTAAGTCAATAGAGGAAAGGTGCTAAGAGAAAAAGTAAAAAGAGAAGAAGCCGTTACACCTCCAAAGTGCTACAGCTGCCAACAGAAATTCCAAAGGAGAAGAGACGAAATCTGTGTGTCTGAGCGGCCTAGAAAAATAGCGACGGGGTGTAGGAAAGGGTTCAGCAATTGCGACGAGTGAAGATGACAAGTGCGTTCACGGAGATTATATATGTTTATTCGTTATAAAATGGGAAAAATGGATGACCGTCTACAGGTCGTTAACATGAACCCATGAATGTTCTGGTACCGAAGGGACAAGGTACAGTACAGAGCTCGTGGAACGACAATAGAGCTCGTACCGGTGTTGTAAACAGCTAGGATATGAGTTTTGTTTTTGCTTTCTTATGTGAAAGCCCAACGGCACGGTGTGCCACATTCCAGCTCGTCTTGTGCCTAGGCTCACCAGTGCACAACTTTCCAGTATCATAGAGATCCGGTATGATATCAATCACTGTGTCCGAAGGAGTGTGTATAACGGTGTCTGGTGCCTGAGGCGCCAGTTTCTTCATTTTGGACGATATCAGAATCGAAAAAGGCTCAAAGAGGAAGAACCGTTTTTTATAATGTTCACGAAGAGTGTACGAGTACTAAGAAGGGCATGTTTGTGGAGCCGCTTGCATCTACTAGTAGTTCCCTGGATTCATAGGGACCTAAGCCAAGATGTAGCAAATTGTCGTATCCGAATGTCCAAATTTTTAGAAATCATGGGGTTGGAGTTGGACAAGTATCCGCCGGCGGGCGCCTTACCAGTAGCTGGATTCACCTCTGCCCGATGTCTGAAATTTGACGGAAGCTTATCACTCAAGATCTAATCTGATAATCGGGACAGCCCGTGACAAACTTTCTTAGCGTCGTCACCACTCTCTCCCCCATCACCCTTGTTTAAGTGCAGCCGCCCTGAACACCGGTTTCGATCATGAACCTTCTCCTTATTCGTCACGGCGAGACGGTTGATAATGTCGCTCATCGACTGTGGGTTCCACTCCGCCTCCTCTATTCTCCTCCTCCTTCCACAAAAAGGGAGTCCCCTTTTTCCTAACAATATGATTCATACAGTGCAGGAGTTACCGACTCGGCCCTAACACCCAATGGCTTGCTCCAGGCAGCCAGACTAGGAGCCTACCTCACCAGCAAGCGCGGAGGAAACTTCACTCTAACACACATATACTCATCAGACCTTCAACGGGCTGCCAAAACCGCCGGAGCAATTCTGGAGGCTCAGTCCGCTACAATCGCCAACGGTGAAAAATCCCTAGTCACGCTCAGTGGGGGGGGTAAAGGTAACGGCGATAATGGCTCATTGGAACCAGCACAAGATGTTCTACAGCTGCCGGATCTCCGGGAAATGAACTTTGGCTCACAGGAAGGTGCCCCATACAGACGGGCTCATCCTCCGCTCCCTGATTTCGGGAATGGTAGGGAGACGACCGAGGCCATGGTCTCCCGGGGAAACCGGTTCTTGAACCAACACCTTCTACCTGCACTCGTGACGGTGCATATGGCACCCGATGCATCGGTCGCAAATGTGGCCATTGCTGTTGTTTCTCACGGTATATTTCTTCAGATTTTGCGCAAGCAGCTTATGAAGCATCTACGCTACTTGCCAGATTCGAGAAAGGTCAGGTGGAGCAACACAGGGTATTTTCATCTGAGATTTGACCCCCGAACGAAGTGGACGGATAGCCGTGGGTTGGGGCTATGGCCATATTCAATTCAAGGTATCAATGTTACTGTCCATCTGGCTGGCATTAAAAAGACTCCTGCCGGAGGTGTAGTTGCCGATGGGGCGCAAAGAAAGATTGATGAGTTTTTCAAACCTGGAGAAGGCTCCGCACTCTAGTAGTGATGCAGTATGTATATGCTCTCCTTCCTTTTTCTTCTCCATTATCTATTGCGGGGCGCAACACGAAATGATGAAAACGATATTATTCACACAGACCTGTTCTGAATATCCGCGTGTGGATGTTATTTATTTCCAACTGCTGTCTGATCCCCTGTTGCACCCCGTCCCCACCCCTTCCCACTTTATCCTATCCTTAGGAAACACTGCTGACGTCAGCCACTCCTCAGATCTCCCGGCACCCACCCTCCCACCTAACCTAGCCATCTGCCACCAAGATGGCTTAAACCTGACGATACCCCTCCTGTTCGTACAAATCTTGTTCTTAAAGGCTTATCACCTAATAAATGCATGAAAGTACCAACCTCAACACCCCAAATGCTGTTCTTGAATTCCCTTGCCTTTCCTTGTATGGCCAGCCCATTTCCCCCTCCCGTAATCTTAAAACCAAGGGGAGCATACCAGTGCCCTTCCCTCGCCTTGCCCTTGTGTTCTCCGCCTCCCGATACTCTAACCCTCCCTACCAATAGAATATAACCCCCCCTCCAAAAAAAAAAAAAAAACTCACTCCGTATTTCCCTACCGGTATATACGAGACCATGCCATAGACCTATTCCCAGAATCGACCAATCAATAGTCGAAAAGAAAAGAAAAAAGTCCACCGAAAAGCACAGTAGAGCATATAACTGGCTGTAGGTATAAACCTCACCTCGCCTGTAGTCGCCCGCTCACCGAACAGGATGGAGAAATCTGGTGAAGGGGACCTCACGGACGGGATATGCGACAGGGGTTCTTACCAGCAGCGAAAGCGCAATGAAGGAGGATGGGTATTGTGGGAGGGTGATTTATATATAGTAGAGATAGCGGTCCAACTATCAAATTTCGTTACAGCGGGGGGATTCCAAGGTAGTGCAGTATTGGTACCGTACGCGCTCGAAATTCCGGTATCATACATACCAGCAAGAGGTATGATAGTATTAATACAACCGGGCATCATAAAGTATCACTCGATATGAACTGGAAATCTCTGTGCCGAGTTGCTCGTACAACACTGTAAGCTCTGGTATCATTATTACTCCGTATGGAAGATGAGAAGCGGGCGGGCGGGCGGGCGCGAATCGAGTTGTGGTGCGCACAATACCCGTCACGCCACAACTTGGGTGCGCCGTCCCGAGCACGTTTTCCGTTCAATCCCTCGAGCGGGTGAGTAAATGGTGAATGAATCGTTGCGGATTGAGTTATGACTTGTCAAGCCCCCCCCAACCGGACGGACCCTGTCTCGGCCGGGTTGTGCTGGCCTCGGTCGGGTTGATGTCGGTCGGGCGGGGAAGGTACCGGTATCATATTGTGCGGTAAGGTGTTGTTTCCCTCTTTCATCGGTTGTGTGGTGTGGGTGAAGATATTAAACTAATAATAGACCGGGTCACCCCCTCAGCGGGGTGCGGGGTGGTTCAAAATCGCTTTAATAGCGGTACTGTACTTGGCGGACAACGTCGCGCCTCGCTGAGGGTGCCGTTTCGCTGAGGGGAATAGGTACCGGTATCACGGGTATCGTTTCTCTGCCCCCGGCTCGCCGTGTTTTACGGTACGTACGAGTACAAGCGCGGGTATTTGCGCTAGTCAAGCGCGAAGCGAAAGCTGATGGAAGCTCAAATTTTACTTGCGCAGCACCGGCAGCGTTACTCTACCGCATAAATTCAAGTAACTGGGTGAGTGGGCGGGATAACATAAGCAACCTAGGGTATCGTACTTGTACTGTACTGGTATGATATCGATATCGGACTCCATCACACAACCTCCTCACTCATCGACATACCGGTACCCGTGTCGGAATCCGCATCCCGTCTCGGGAAAAAAAAAAAAAAAAGCCCGTGATTGCTCCTCACTGCATCGATTACTAATCCATATCTGTTTCACCGACCTGACTTACAGGTACCGGTGCTCGAGAACCGGTATTGACTGACTAACCCCGCCACACGTATATGTGCGTATCACGGCACGGGAGAATCGGCAACATCGTCAAGCACGACATACATACATACATACATATAGTACACATACCGCCAAACCACTATTGGTCAGGTCTAACTACACTTTGTCAAACATGATGTTGAAATCATTACCGGCTTTCGTGCAAGTCAAGTGAGTTGTGATTCTGATAAAACCTAACATAAACTAGCTACGGCGACTTAACTCAGATATTGACCCTTTTGGTCCTGGTTGATCCTGATGTGGTATGTTGCTGAATGGCCGTGACTCTATAATACGTTGTTAAACTTTTTTTGAGCGTAGGGGCCCTTTTGTGAGGAGGGGCTTTGAAAAAGGAAAAAAAAGGAGGGAAAGAGGGAAAAAAACAACAACTAGATAATGAAGTTATACGCCCTTGTAAGTAACGTACTGACAATGTAATGAGCGGAAAAATCAGACACAAATACAGTCCCTCGGAGAATATAAAGAACATTATGGACTTTTTTTGACTTTTTCGACTTTTTTCTTCTTTTAAAGGTGCGCACCTAGGTCGGGGCGTGGCTAAAGAGGAACGAAACACTTTCACCGTTATGCGTCCTTCTGCATGCCTCGGCGAGCTGTGCATCATGTGTTAGCATTCATTCTCGGATATAATTCGGGCGTATGAATGCTGCAAACGAACCGTGGGAGCGATGTTAATGGTGTGAAGTTTTGGGCACCGTTTCTTCTTCTCGCCGTGTGGAACGGTATTTGTAACCACTACTCTGCCCAGTTCACTCTTGTTGATACTATCGATTGCATTCCCTGACAGGATGCCGTGCGTGACGATTGCGACGACCTCCTGGGCGCCATGCTTCTTGAGCGTTTGCGCAGCCTTCACGAGCGTGCCGCAGGTATCTGCCATGTCGTCTACGAGGATTGCAATCTTGTTTTGGACGTCGCCAACCAAGACCATTCTGCTCACTTCGTTTGGTCGGGAGCGCTCCTTGTGGATTAAAGCAAAATTTAGGTCCAGGCGATCCGCAATTGCGGTCGCTCTGCCATGCCGTTAGAGCAGGTAGATTCCCGGAATGCCTTAAAGAGATGCCTACCTCTTCGCCCCGCCAGCATCCGGTGAAACTATGACGGCATTGCGGTAATCGAAGTTCTCGCGGATGTATTGTAGCATAGAGGGTTCGGCATAAAGACTGTAAAAAAAAAATCCCGCCGAAAAGGAAAAAAGTTGCCTTGTCTCAGTCTTTTTTCCATCCCCAGATGAACCAGATCCCCTCCCCGTCTCTCCTCCTGAAAGAAAGTGCAAAGGCAGGGAAAAAAGGAGGAAGCCTACTTGTCAACCGGGACATTGAAGAATCCTTGAATCTGGCTAGCGTGCAAATCCATCGTGATGACGTGATTGCAACCTGCGGTCTGTAACATGTTTGCAATCAATTTCGCCGAAATGGGCGCCCGGGACTTGTCCTTCTTGTCCTGCCTTGCGTATGGGAAGTTTGGTATCACGGCTGTGATCCGCCGGGCACTGGCCGTTTTGCAAGCGTTTATCATGATCAGGAGCTCCATGAGCGCGTCGTTCACCTCGCCCGGCGCTGCGGATTGGATAATGAAAACATCTTCGTCTCGCACAGATTCGCCAATTGTGACGGAGGTTTCTTGGTTCGAGTATTGCACGACTAGGACCTTGGTGAGGTCTATTCCGAGTCTGAAAATGGTTAGAGAAAATTGTACATGGGTTCGATCGCTTTGCTTTTTCCTTCATCTGATCCCAATTGCATAGCGCCATCAAAGGTTATAGGCGAACGAGAGGGCGGAAATGACACATACCTGTCCGCAACTTTCCGAGCCAGAGTGGGATGGCTATTGCCCGTCAAGAGCTTTATAGAGTTGGCAGCCATAATGTCTGACTTGAAAAACAAAAATTGGAGTAGCCAGGATGTCGGGAAGAATATTGAGGAAACAAAGGGCGGGTGATGAGGAAGAGCTCCGGGGAGGGGAGAAAAGGAAAGGAAAGGGTTTAAAGTAAAATCAAACCCGGCTGAAGCTTATGATGTTAAAAAAATTAAAATTGAAAAGTAGGAGATACAGGGACAGCGAGACCCAATGAAAACAAGAGGGAGAAAAAAAAAAAATTCAGATTCTCCCACCAAAAAGAAAAAGAAAATTAGGCTCAGATAGGTAATTGATCTGCTAGGGTAGGCCTGTATGATACCAGAGTAAATACTCTTGCCCAACTATTGCTTTCCTTCTTTCTAGCGCCTTCCTGCTAAAGTGTCAGCCGCTGAAGGGCATATGTTGGTGATGATCGGACATTCTTCAGCCGCCGTTAAGGTTGCGGGCAAACAGGGCGGGGGAGGGGGAGGGAGGTGAGGTGAAGGAAGAAGGGGAGGACGATGATGTGAGGCGTCTGGTAAGGATGCGAACTAGTACTCATGGCGTGAAGAAAGGTTGGAAAAAAAGGAAAAAAAATCTTACATACTGGCGGGATATGTCTCTTTTCTCCCTTTGTCCCAGCAACTTAATTGTAGCGGTAGATTTGATACGGCGCTCTTCTTCCTTTCCACAAAGGACCAAAAAAAAAAAAAAAAAAAAAAACAGAGCCGATTGCTTACTACTGCGCCGTATTCGCTCAACTCCCTTCTCGACGTTGATTGTTTTTTTCTCCTTTCCCAGCCCTTTCGGTTATTTCCCCACAATGGATATTAGGGTATCACAAATGCCCATGAAAATCCCTTCCCAAGAAATCCCAAGAACCCGGAGAGTCTCCAACAGCATGTCTGTTTGGCTGTTTTGTGTCTGTGATAGTTCTTCCCTTCACCCTCTTCCGTCTGACAGGAAGTTTACGGTATGGTACTTGTACTCCAACGTGGGACGAATAGGAGCGGAGGTGGGCTGACTTGTAGAAAGTTCTATTGTACGACTGGCTCGTGTTAGCTGTAGGCGCTCCTGAGGCCGTAAAGTACCGTACTGTGTGATACTTGCACAGCAGGTCCCTAATGTGTCGGGAAACCGCTGTATCACTGCGGAAGGAACTCGCGGGAATAGATGATGGGGGAAGTACTCGTATCAAGTACTTGTAGAGCAGTAGATGAGGGAAGAGCAAAAAAAAAAAAAAAAAGAGAGAGAGAGAGATATTGTAAACTTTGAGAGGAAGGAAGGAAGGTAGAAGCGGGAGCACGCCCTCTGATCCCCAAAAGGTGAGTCGCGTCTTTCTCCTCAATTACGAGGCTGGCTGGCTGACCGTCGACAAGGTTATTGGATTGCTCATGAGGAGATTACCACAAACCGATACATAATAGGGAGCTGCAGAGATACGGTAGTCAATCGGTGGGGAGGTACTGTACGATCGTACAGTGCAGTGCTGGTATCACACTTACACACACAAAAGCACATCACCATCACGGTGGTGCTGCGGGTGCGTTTCCCACAAAGGGGCACCCATTCTCCTCCCCCTCTTCCAATCTTCACACTCACACCCACACACCCCTCTCATGCCTTCAGGTAATAACAAGAGAAGAAAGAAAAATTCAAGGGCGCGTCTAGTTGCCATGTCAAACCTTCGTTTTGACCCTGACCATACTCGAGTAGAGAGGCTTGCAGCAAAACTCTATTTCGCTCTCGAGTGGCGTGTCTGGTGACACCGAAACGCAATGCTGTACTGGCACAGTAATCAAGCTGCAATAATGAGCCCAAAATGGAGGCATGTATCCAGAGAATAGAAAAACCCTATTTTATTCTATTTCACAAAATCACGTACTGTACCGTGATGAAAACCCCTTTCAAACAGCTATACGCAGGGCCACCGCAACAACCATTTCCACCCTCAACAATTGGTGTCATACCGAAAAATAAAAATAAATAAAGATGGATATCCAATAGCCGGTCAAGCCCCGGTGATATTTTCTTTCCGAGCGGTTATTTCGGGGGTTCGAACAGCTTTTGTTGAATTGGTTTTCCTGATGCGTGTTGTGATGGTCATTGACAAGCTATGATACTACTGGTAGTTTATCATATAGTAGGGTGCAACTTTCCAAAGCCGAGGGCGATCAGACGAACCCAAAATCTAAATAGCAATTCTCCCCCCGTCCCTCTCTCTCCTTCATCATCACCGCCTTTCGCCCCATTCCACCACAAAATTTCTCCAGGGCTGAGCAACGAACGATGGCCCGTGCGTCCCGCGATCGGGTCTTCGGTCGGACGTTGAAGGTAGGGAGGGGATTACGCCATGTCATTTGTGTGAACACTCACATAAGGTGAAACCTACATACAAGTACAGTACTCGTACAGTACAGTACTGTACATGTCATGCAACCGGGTCCGGTATCGCGAGTACACCCCCGCCGTCTCGCATACGACCACCCACAACCAGAAAGGAAGGAAAGGAAAAAAAAAGAGAAAACAGTAGAGTATTGCGCAAGCGCAGGACACATCGCATCACATAACATGAGCGACTGGCCCAATGAATTCGGTAGTGGTATAATACTGCTTGTGGAGGAATAATGATGATACCGGCATCGGAGAATAGATTCGGCGATACCATTCTACATGTAGTCAAAAGCAAGAATGATACTGCACTGTACATACCTTGGGTACGATAGGTTACTGTACAAGTACAGTGCAGGGGTCGTGGGGCAGAGAAAAGGCGCCCAGTTGACAAGTCCGTTTGGAGAGTAGAAACCTATCGGGAACTGAGCGCTCTCCGCCTTTCCCGTCCCACATACTGTAACGATATATACGAGGCCATAAAACTCATACGCTTCTATAGCCACTCACCAAGCAACCACCTTGCGTTTTGAGAATGAATAGTGTTCCATTTATTTGAGTAGCCACCATGAAAAATACTGTCTCGTAACGCAAAGTTGAGCTTAACATACAGGCTCACTACACAAAAATCCAGTTCTCCATGCAAATGAAAACAACAGTAGACAACGAAAACTAGCCAACCTGCACTTGGCCGCCCGTATCCACAGAAGTACATCTTCTGCATCCCCCTAAATGCTAAGAATAATATCTTGGTGACAAGAACCCGAATCCACAAGTAAAAGAAAAGCTAGAAGAAAAACATGATTTGTAGAGAAGAAGAAGGAAGACACCTTTCCAGAATGAGAAACAAAACAGAACCCACACAACCCCCCATTCCCCCAGAAATCTCTATCCACAATCAAAACTCTCCCCGCTTCATTACAACTTAGAATGGAAAAATGGTAAAAGAAACAGAAAAAAATATAGTGCCGCGAGGTTAAGCAAACCCAAAGTATCTGTAAGGTGCGTTAGTAAACGATGAAAAACTTAGTACTCGGACCAATGGGTATACTTACTCCGCGCCTTGAGTTATTGCTGTCAAGATGTTGTGCCTCAAGTTCTCGTAGCTATCGTACTCGGGTAGATCGATCTGGTTGAAGCAAGTATGGGAGCTAGGGAGGCGGTCTTTGCTTCCATAATCCCGATGTATATTGAACTTCGAAAAGCCGTTCATTCCCTCTAGCTCTTTGAAGCCATTAAGGGGGACTTTACTAGTTCCTGTAACGAACTGAAGGAGTTTTGCACGTTCTTCCTTATCGAACGATCGGACCGCACGCCAGAACCATTGTATCTGAGGTGAGGAAGCGGAATAGTTATGATACTCGGTGTTGTTGCGCCAGTCGTCAACGTCAATCTCAGGTAAACCAGAGATCAAAAGTTCAAGTTCTTGTTCGTTGAAAATAGAAATCAACTCCGCTGGCACAATATCGTGGAAACCTAGAGGATCATTAGAGAATGGCGGAAAAGAGGGTATAAACGCGATTCAACTTGCCGACTAGGAAATTCTCCATTTGCTCTTGGACACTTGTAAGAAGCCTATACTCTACCAACAGCCGAACGTATTCATGCTTGTTGTCTTCGGTTACGGGCACATTGCGGCCATCTGGCACAAGGTCAATGATTTTCTTGTCGCCAAAATCATCTGTTTCAACTGAGAATGTTTCTGTGATAATGTCGGTGATGTCGTTCTCAAGCATCCAGACCAAAGATTTATAATAGTCGAGATCCAACGTTTCCATATCCTTCAGAGAGACAGACTTCCCGAGTATGCGCTATAATCGTGTCAGTTGAGGCACCAGCCAAAGGGAATAAATTGAGGATCACCTTATAAACCGCTCTACTGAAATGGCAATCCAGCACGCGCCCCTCATATAAAGCCTTTCCAATAATCCTTCCGATAAACTTAAAGAAGCTCAAATGTTCCGGGTTGACACCACTCATACGACTTGGGTGGAATGTGGTCCTGTCGGAAGCGACTGGGATAAAAAGAGCGTAATCGGGATTAAACATTTGCCTTGCCATAACCTGGAACCATTCTCTAGTGACACCACCAGCATCAACCCCTTCCTCTCCATGGAACCGGATACTCAGTTTAGCGTATTTGATCTCGTCGCCGTTCTTGTAATACATTGACTTGTAAGAATCGAGGAATACTTGGTCGCGGCGGACGTTGAGCTGCAATGTTGGATGAGGATCGCGGTTGCCTTGACGTGTATGAAGGCGGCGATTGAAGTAGTTCCGCTTATTGTCGAATTCCAATACCTTAGGATTGTGAACCAAAAGCGCGAAGGAGCCACTCATTAACTTCGGGTTATTGCGAACCATTTGGTTCAAAATCTTCCTGTGATCCTCGGTGAATTTGAAGAAAAGATTTTCCATGCTTGTTTCCGTCATTACAGGGCTCATCGGCGTCTGACCCCGTTGAGTTCTTGGTGCTTCCTTCAAACCACTATTCTTACATACCACCATCAAGGCCTCGATCAATGGCAAGAGAATGGTTGCAACATGAAGCATGTCATTGCGTTCATGAATCGCAGAAAGACACTGGCTGAGCTTTGACCATAACGGCCCGAAGGTAAGGCTCTCGTAAAGATTTGAAAGCACATCACGCTCTCTTTTGCTTTCTTCATCCTTGGGTTCGCTATCCTTCACGGTCTCCCTGCTTGGTCGCTTGGGATCAAAGAGATAGTCAAGTGCCGTCAGAACCCGGAGAAGTTTGGCCTGATCAGAGCTCGCTGGCGAAAAGTTTGATAGGGCCATCCCTTGGATTTCCGTCCCATTCTCGGCGTGCTTAATTTGATGCACCAACACCTCGAGATGCCCGAGAATTGTGCCGCCGAGTACTTGAGCCTGCCTGATCAATTCCGCACCAAAGACCACCTTCGCCTCCGGAATTGCAGAAAGGTTTTGCATGGTTGCAAGCGTTTCGCGGAAAGTCTTACTCGAACACTCTCGAGCGGTAAGTATATTGACAACCAATCGGAGGTTATGTTCCGGAACAACTGGAGGAACTAAATGGCGCAGCCTCCTTCGCTTGTCGTCATCTTTCTTACGATCACTATTAGACGCTTCATCCTTATTCTCGCTAGGTTGGCCTTCCGCAGTCGCCACGGTTGAGGCTTCGGTAGCAACCGTTGTATTCTCATCTGCAGGCTCTATGGTTGTAGGTTCTACCTCTGCTGCAGAATCAGCTGGCTTTTGCTCACCCGGCTTCTTTCTCTCCCTCTTGAGAAGA
Source organism: Tuber umbilicatum (assembly GCA_003313605.1). NCBI lineage: Eukaryota > Fungi > Ascomycota > Pezizomycetes > Pezizales > Tuberaceae > Tuber > Tuber umbilicatum. The sequence continues at coordinate 37,036 of QLOI01000528.1, read as the reverse complement.
AATGTTAGAGGCCTAGTAATATCTGATAGCAACACCGAAAGCTGGTCCATTACAGTAGAGCTCTCAGTGATTAACCGGCGATCCAAAAGACTCAGGAGCGTATTCAGGGCATATTTGCTCGCCTTGGGTGGAGGAACCTCCTTTCCTTTACCCTTTCGGCTTGTAGACCTCTTAAGTCCAACTGAGATATCATGCTCATTGAGGAAGTACGAAGGTATATGTTCGTTATAGCTGACCAAAAATAGTAGTGCGCCTAGGCACTGCTGAGCAACCATTAGTGGTGAAACTTCACTGCTGGTTTGAGCTAGTAGCCCGGTCCCGGTTCGTTTGACCACTGTTGTTGGAGTCTTTGTGGCAGGCGCTTGTTTAGCTCTCACAGACAGTTGCGCGAAGCTTCGCTCAACCGCTGCCATGTCCGAACTACCATCCTGTAGAATAGATAGAAGAAGGTTGACAACCTCCGCACGATTTTGTCTGTTTTCGCAAATGTTGAGCAAGATTTCGTGCAACGTGATGCGGGTACTCCCAACTTGAGGAATAAACATCAACCGAAGAAGAGTAGCAACACCAGCTTTGTCCAACAATTGGATTACACTCTTGCGAAGCGGCTTTTTGATTGGTTTTGGCTCCGGCTCACCTGGGTGTCGCACACCACTTACACGAGCGACTCTGGGCATCTCCACAAATTGATTAAATCGCCGTTCCCCACGAAGTTGGTTTGCCTCTGCGACAATCGCTTGAGGTAGTTGTGCTAGAGATTCGTCATCTTGCTCAAGTAGAACAGTTTGGCGAAGATCAGGCTCAAGAGTTGCAAGAAAACTCGCGAGATCCAGGTCGGCCGGCCCTGTCGAAGCTCCCGGTGGTCGGGCCTGGTCCCGTTCCCGACGACGGCGGTCAGCTGCTTCTTGGGCGAGAAGTTCGTCACGGATCTCATCAGGCAGAGCTTCCAGGAATTCGCGGCTGATTTCGCTTGGTTGATCGTTAGTTGCCGCTGCCGCGCGCCTCTCCCGGATGTGTTGGGTCAACACTTCTTCTCTCAGCTCCTCCGGCAACGCCTCCAAAAATCCAGGGTCTATATCCATCCCGGTAATATCCATCTCGCGCCCGCGAATCATGACAGTGGCTCGCGGCGCTGGAGGATCCGAAGGGCCTGCTTCAACCCCTGCTGCTTCGCCCTGAGTAGCCTCAACACCCTCCATGGCTTCTCCTTCTTTTGGGCTATTCTCGCCGCCAGGAACCTCAGATTCGCTAGCGGCAGCCGCCGCTAGTTCCGCCGCCTCCGCAGCCGCCCGTTCAGCGGCTTCTCGCTCTTCAGCCTCTTTTCTGGCCTTTTCTTCTTCCTCTGCTTTTTCTCGAGCGATCCTCTCCTCTTCCTCTTTCTTCTTGCGCTCTTCCTGAATTTGAATCATCTCTAACCGCGCCTTCTCTTGCTTCTCCTTTGCCATTCTGTCTTCCTCAATGGCCGGAGGAACTAGAAGGACTAAGATAGCATTAACCACTTTTTGGGCACGATCTGGGGCGCTGGTGCCGAACAGTAGTCTAGATTCTTCGGTCCATCTACCGGTGGTTAGTGTTGGGATAAAGCTATTGACTGCCGTTTGAGGGTCTTCCCGGTGATGGCGTGGCATGTCTGGTAGTGGCCGAGCTGCCTCGAACATAGAACGTAGCTCTCGAGGCATGAATGGGGCGGCGTGGGGGTGGTGGTGGTGGTGAGCAATATGAGGGAGAGCCTGGAACTGAATAGATCCGCCGTTAGAAATAACGGGAACAGGCTGGCCGCTCCTAGTCATCAAACTCATGAACGTGCTGATCATAGAAACAGTGCCGCCCGGACCGCCAGCCGCATGCATTCCATCAATGGCCTGTACCCAATCTGTCATGAATTCCTGGCTGCGATTGTGGGTTGGCCGGGCGCTGGCCTGTTCGTTATTAGAATTCTGCTGCAAAAGGGGGTTTTGGTCCACATTGTCGGTGGCTCTTGGAGCTGTGCCACCCATGTAGTGGCGAGGGCGTGCTGCATTTGATACTATTGATATTAGATGCGAGTTCTCAAACGAGTAGGGGAAACTAAGGCCTTACTGAATACTGGAGACTCACGAGGAGGCCCACCAAGTGTATACCATCCACCATGGCCACGAGGATGAGCACGAGCCATCATTGGAGCTTCTCCTGTTTCGTCGGCCCAGCCCCAGGGGACGGCCGAGAACGCACCTTCATCATCTTCATAATCCTCTTGGATCATTGCTTCTTCTTCATCCATGTCATCGTCGTCATCGTCCTCGTCGTCCTCCTCAACATCATCATCGATAAACCCATCGTCCCGATCTTCGTAGCCGACGTCTGGTGCCTCATCAGATCCTCCAGGGGCACGGACGATCGCTTCAATACCATTGTCGGGCAGTATTTCATCCCCCTGGTCCTCCTCGCCCTCACTGCGTTCTGACTGCCAGTCGTCTTCATCACCACTCCCGTAATGAACTTGATCTTGGGCCATCTCATCTAAAATTTCGACTTCATCGTCCATATCGTCTGAGTCCTCGTCGTCATCGTCATCGTCGCCGCCATCGTCTTCACTCTCCTGCTCTGCTTCAACGACGATTTCAACCTATATACCATTAGTTTCCGTCCAAGTGCATCAAAGGAAAGCAGTCACTTACATCCATACCCCCCCCTCCTTCCTCATCTTCCTCATCACTAATTTCACTGTCGCCCTCTCCTTCCATTTCCTCCTCCAATTCCATCTCGTCGTCATCCATCTCGTCATCGTAGTCATCTTCATCGTAGGAGCTGTGCTCATCATCAACCATTTCACCCTCAAACATTCCGAGGGTCGAGTTTCGGTAAAGGTCTGGAGTATCCTCCCGCATATCCCCGATGTCCGAAATAGAAGTAGCCGTCGATATCTCATCTTCATCGGTAGCTCCAGGCGTCGATATACTGGAAATCTCATTAAGATCGGTGGCCGTCTTTGACAACAGTTTGAGCGGCCTGAGAATGTACTTGATGACCCTTCGCGCCGAGGGGAAATTCAAGTCGATGTCGGCAAGGGATCCAGTCAAGGCAGCAATGAAGTTCTTTTCGAACATGATCCGAGCAATTTGTTGCTGAGATTTTTCCGAAGGAGCACCACTCGGTGAATGGTTGTGATTGGGCCGCGCAGACAGCATTCTGAAAAACAGGTCGGTAAGGCTCATCATCCTTGAATATTTCGCATCTAACGGTTCCACAGAAGAAGAAGCATCCTTAAAAGCCTTAAGCGCACTCTCGAGGATAAACTTTCTTACAAAGAGAAGACTTGATTCATCTGCAGTGCTGGAAGACTCCCCAGTCTGAGCCGATAAGGAAACAATAGCCAAGATTGCCCATTGTGATGTTGTCGCTCGCTTTTTGTATGCAATGTCTTCCGTATGAATTAAAGTACCCAGAGGAATGATATCATTAAGCAGGTAATTCAGGACTGCAGATCTTGGTTTCGACGGCGTAATCGCTTCCCTTGGTGCCGCTTTGCGAGAGAAGCCGATGAACTCTACTTTTGCGCGGTTATAACAAGATAACAATTCAGTTAAAGCTTGCAAGATAAAGCATCGGTAAATGAATACAGGGTGCTGCTCCGCTTTAAATTCAGGTTTCTCTGGCTTAGAGGGCGAGTTCGCTTGCAATGTCTCAGCGGGTTTCCCCGTGGACTCTCCTTGTTCCATTTGGACATCCATTGGCGCCGATGCAGTATCCTCTTTTGGAGGATTTGGAGGGAAAGGGTTGTCTATTTCATCCTTGGAAGCGAGAAGTTCACTAAGCAGGAAATGGATCACTCCGTCGGGGTTCTCTAGCCCAGGTGGTTTAACTTCAACAACGGGCTTTGGCTTATCGACCATTTCCTTATCTTCGGCTCCTTTAGCTTGCGATTCTCCCGTCTCTTTTGCCGGGTCTGATTCAGCCTCTGGCTTCGATTCGGTTTCAGATTTAGGGCGTTCTGTTTCCTTGATTGCAATTTGTTGGCTTCTCAAATGTGGATCGTATCTTGTCAATTTGCAAAGCTCATTGACCAATCCAACGAATGCGTCCGGGTCTCTCAGGACAAGATGGTGGTTATGCCGGACAAATGACTGGGTATCAATTTGACGGGAGCCTCGCGACTGGAACCATGTGCGGATCTCGTTCCTCATGATTGCTTTCAGCACCTCCGTGTCCTCAATGATGTGCCGAAGAACAAGCATTATAGAAGCTTGAATACGTTCTGTTCTCAGGCCAGCTTGGCAACGCAGCATATGGAACAGACTCCGCAAATTATCCCCTTCGGTCATTTGAATCGCGAGCTCCCGCTTCCGAGTAAGCAACACCAGAACACGAGCCACGGCCAAAGGCAAAATCTCATCTCTGCCGATGACCGAAACCACACCCATGACAGCTTTGAAAAGTGCAGCCTGATCCTCATCAGAAATCTTATACGAATTTAGCTCGGCGATATTTTCTGGCTCTTGATCGCTCGGAGGTGAGGTAAAGGTAACTCTCTTGGGCTGAGCCGACTCCGATAAGACTTTTTCTACGACCAACAGGATACTAGCGATCCACGGGGCAGGCTCTCCTTTATTCATCTTGATAAATCCAATGAGAGTTGGAATCTGCTCTTTGAGGTCCTCTAAGCAAGCGTCAAAGAAGTCTTGGTTCTGAAGGACAAGCCCGAGGAGGTGAGAGGTTGATGTTATGGTTTTGGCGCAAGGCCGAAGGTCATCATCCGCTTGTAGTGACATTAACGATTGCAATATTGTTGAGGCGACCTCCTTCCTAACATCCGGCGATTCCGAGGCCTTCCCAAAGGCGCCGGTGAGGAGGGACGAGAGTTCAAAGGTGACAGTTGAATGGACACGGAGAACATCCAAGGAGCGATCGATAAGTCTCTCGCGGATGGCAGATCTAAGTTCATCCAGATCCTCGATCGTTATAACGGATGGTTCAACCTTTTCATCCTCCTTAGCCTTGCCCTTTTCAACGGCAGACGGGGGAATCTCAGCGGGTTCACTAGCTTGGGGTTCGCTTAACGGAGGCGCGATCTGGACATTGGTTTCATCGATGTTCATCGCAGTTACGCCATCATCAACCGGAGGAACTCCAGTGTCAACAGCGGGCACAGGCGGTGCGGGGGGGGGCATAATCGGTTCAGTGGCTGGCATACCCCCTCCAACCGCCCCTTCCAACTGCGCCGGGATGATAGGTTCTTCCCTAGCCGCATCGACATCGGTCCCCTCTTCGTCGGTAGAATGCGATTCGGCTGTTAGAGGTCTGGAACTGGAAGCAGACACTTGGCTGCCACGCTGAGGAGTCCTAACGCCCTGTGAAGTGAGCCATTCGGTGGCAGTATTAACGTTACCATTGCCCCGCAAAAGCCCAGCCATGGCATTTTCCCGGGTAAACCCCATTTCAACAAGCTGCCTGATCCCCTCCTCATTTGGTTCCATCGTCCTCCATGAGATTGTATTTGACAACCTTCCTTTCTTCTCTAATTCCTTCCGAGTAAATGCACTGCCCTCGCTGTCTGCTTTGAGTACGATTCCAAGAATCTCAATAACAGACTTCACAATAGAACAAGAGGCTTTTTCAATAGAACTAGCATCCCACATATCTTTAACCACCGGAAGAATACTAGCCCTAAGTTCCACGAGGAACTGATGTGGGTTGAAGAAATCGGGACGAGGTGTATCACTCGAGCGCTCACGAGTTTGGAGTGCAACGGTCTGTGAAGAATCCAAGACAGACTTGTTTGAGACCAAGTGAGTAAACAAAGACAATATGATCTTGATGCCTCCGTATGCGTGTGCCATTCTCTGGTGGCTATCTTTTCCGATTTTCTCTGCATCTCCAAGAGCGGGTAAATCCCGAACCTCACCCCAAAAGGTTTCCAGTATATCGGTCACGGCTTTTATTCCATTATTTTGTTTGAATGTAACCAAGGTTATGGTGATAACTTGACCGCTTCCTTTTTCTATACCCAAAATTAGTAATTTTTTAGGCGGATGGACAGCAGCATCACAGACGGCTCACCTTCAAGTAAGAGTGAAGTGATAGAAGTTAACATCACAATCCAATACCCGTATTTATCTGTGACCGAATCGCTGCTATCTGTATGGCTGTTAGCAACATTTCTTCATCTCTGAACAGGCCAACAGGCCAACAGTACCTAGTCTCTTCCAAGTCAGATGATCATACATGGACTCGGAAATGGCCTCTGCGATTTTGAAAGCGTGTTGTTTATGAAGTAGATCAGTACTCCTCCTAGAAATGAGGCTTCTGGCAAGGCCTATAAAAACCGAATCAATACAAGCTTCAGGAGAAGGCATAATGGTGGCTTACCCTGCAAAAATGGAGTGATACTTGAAGGAATTTGACTGATGAGAAACCTTATTGTCTTCACATTTCGGAACCACGGGGTCTTCCCGTCTCTCTCTACGACAGCCTTCTCGGCTTCCTTCTGTTCATCCTGCGATCTCGGGTTGTGAAGCTGATTCTCGGCCGACGTAGCGACAACAGCAGGAACAGCTTCTTCCTCGATACTAGCAGCTGCTGCTCCCGCAGAGTTCTTAACCCTGGTGGCTTCGTTCCAAGTATCTGGGATGGTATTCTGAAGCAGTATTTCTTCCCAAACACACATCCGGTGCAGAGCGCCAAGGTTCGAAACAATCGCTTCATTTTCAGGTTCCATAAATATCGACAGAGTTAGCCGGACGTTGAAAAGAGGCTGGCCATAAAGTTCTTGTAAAAGATAACAAAGCGAATGGACCGTGACCAGATCTTTGATGAGTTTTGTACCGCCAGGTCTAACATCTTGAGACAACTTTTCTTGAATCGCCTCAATCTCTTCAACAATACCCTCACTTGTAGACGCCGTCACCGGGTGACCGCCTTGGAAACGGGAAGGGTGAACCGCGGCCTTTTGGTCAGTTAAGGGAGCAAAGAATGCCTCTTTCTTGTCATGTCTGAGTAACGGTTGTAGTCGATCGATGGCCTTTTGAGCATGCTTTAGGGTCGCTGCAACTGTCACTGAGGGACTGTTCTCACTGCAAACCTGGAGAACACGACTCATCATTTGATTGGCCTGACTGGTAGCGAAATCGTAAGGCAAGCTAGGAACAGTGTAAAAGTCGAGCAAAAAGTCTAGACCATCGCGCTTGATAAAGTCCTTCGAGAGATTTGCATTTGCCAGAAATCCCTCCAGAAATCTGCCGGCAGCATCGATAAAGTTAACAATAGAAGGTTGGTTTCTGTCGGCATCCTCGGCCTCTTCGTCGATAATGTCACTCAGAGGAACAATTTCGGCTTTGGGCGCACCGTCCAGACTGGCCTCCCCGAAAGTAACTGTGGAGGCGACAACGTCGGCGTCTCCCATCTCAACGTCTTCCCCATCGTTGTCCTGGGATTTCGTGGAAGATCCCACGTCGGCTTCTAGGGAGTGGTTATGAATTCTCCCAACCAACGCTTTCCTTCCCCCAGCGACCACCATCCCGCCATATCCGTCTTCAATCCACAGCTTTGCTCCCATCCCTTTCTCCTCAGCGAACTTCCTACCGAGGATTTCGACTCTCCGTAGCATCTCGATGACAACTTTCATAACACTCCCTCGAAGAACAGGATGGTGTCGGACCAGTTCATCAAATTGACTGCCCAGCACACTAGCCAACTCATGCTCAGTTAAGCATTTAACGTGATCGGCGCTCTCGAAAATCTCGAAGAAAGTCTCCAACGCCCCAGATGTCTGGAATAAGGCAAGGCCTGATGCATTGAGACAGATGGCCCCAAATGCCGTTGGAATTGATCCAATGGAATCTATCGATGGCATGATACCTGCGGCAGGAGTGTGTAGTCTCGGTGGCAGGTCTCTCTTCCGGTCCTCTAGCGATTCGTCTTCCTTGTCCTTTCCCTTATCATTAGACTCGCTGGGAGTAGAGCCTTCTTCCATAGGTTCATCGCCTACGTCCGCAGCGGCTGCCGTACTCGCATTGTCTCCCACGACCTCCCGGTCCTCCTCTTCCTTCTTCCTCCTTGCTTCTTCCTCGGCCAAGCCAGACCTTCCCGTGACAGTCTCCAGTAATGCATGACTTAAGCCGGCCTCATGAATAACAGCGTAACTAGTAGGCTCATTATGGATGAAGGCACTAACTATGCCAACAACCGTGCTCCAGATATTACTCCCCCATATTGTTCCATTCTCAATCACGACTTTCAAGGCGCTGAGCAATTTCGGGCTATCAATCAGATTTCTCAGCAACCGATCTGCATTGCCTCCAGATTGGGCCATCATATGCTGCATAAACTTGAAAACCATCTTAAGGGTCTGTTGGCGATAGAAGCCGATTTTGAAATCGGTCGTCGAGCTCTTATATTCATCGGGGATCCCTTTCCCAGTCCCGGCCTCCTCTAAACCCGCCTTTACTTCATCCGATACAAGATCGACCACAACATCCAAGCCCTTCGCACTAGCCAAAGCTTGGAAGGCATTTTGGACATTGTAGATTAGCGAGTCAAGAAAACTAACAGCCTTTGGGATATTCCGAAGGGCCTTTTTGGTACGTAGTTGCAAGAGCTCCACCAGGATGGGAATAAGACCAGCAGATACGAGCAAAGACCCAGCATGCGCAGTAGTTGGTAGATAGCCCACCAAGGTAAACAAAGCTTCCCGCCACTCCTCAGCCTCCTTGTCGTATTCCTCTTCATCCCTCTCGATAGCCAACTCTTCCACAGCTTTTCGAACAACGTAGAGCAACACCCCATGATTGACATTAACACTTAGCGCAGCACAAACATCCGCGGTCTTGCTCTTGTGCCTCGCCAGAGCCTCCAACCCTCCTAACGCCAATGTTTGAAGCCATCTCGGAATTTCTTTTCCATCCCCCGATGCTCCTTTTATATCGCCGCTATGAACTAACTCTGCGAGTTGATATACCAATTGGAATCTTCGAGGTTCGTCCTGGTCTGGCTGTAGTATCTTGGTTGTGAACTGGTTTTCGGAATAGACGTATGCAAGATTTGTCAGCGCTAGTATGCGGATCCCCAAAATTTGTCTTCTCGTTTCCGTTGTCCCAGCGAGCGCCGAAGCAACGCGAAGGCGGTGTAACAAGTCGTAATGAGTATCGACGGGAATCTCGGGCAAGGTCGATTTAAGGATATCTTCAAGGTTTGGCGCAGCCTTGATTTGGCTATATGGGATTTCTAATGTTTGCATACCCCCCGTAACAGCAGGGTCAGATGAATCGGTAATAGCATCGTCGGTGGATCGTCTCCTATTATGCGCAGAGCCAGGCGTCTGATGGCCGTGATGTAATGAGGTCCTTCGAGCTGGGGTAGGTGTGGTGGGCTCTCTCGCGACAAAGCCAGCTCCCGGAACAGTTACTGCTTTCTGCGTAGCGGGACTAACATAATAGCTAACATAAGCACCTCCCCACTCTTCCCAAGGCCCCTCGGAGGCTCTGCCTTTGCCTTTGCCACCCAGAACTTCCGCACTATCTATCGGCCTTTCATCTCTCGCCAACCTCGCAAGATCATTGGCATAGATCGGAACAACCGCCTTTGTCGAAACATTCTTGCTGGAAGGTAAACCAGTAACCGTTATGCTTTTAAGAAATGGAGTAGCGAGTTTTGAGACCCTCTCAAGATTAATATTGTAATGCGAAGCTAGCAGAACAGCATTAGTGGACTGGCTAGCGCCACGAGTTCGAGAGGTATGATATCTCTGAGCAAGGCGAGAGCCTAGACGCAAAGATGCTTCCAAAACATCCAGGGAGGTTGTATTAAGTAGGTCATTTATAAACTGTAAAAGTCCATGTCAACACCGAAACAAACGATAAATGGTAAACAGGACGTACCCCACTGCTGCCATAGAGACTCCGATTCCCACAGTTCTCGACGAGCATCCTACTAAACTTCAAAACCCCAATGACCAATTCCTCATCTTGACATTCCCATAATACCGTTTGTGGCCCTTCTTTGAGTTTATACTTCTGCACCTGCTCCTCTAAAATAGAGTCGAATCGATTCAATAAGGCTATCCAGTGATACAAGTCGCCACGAGGGAATGGCCAATGAACGGGAAACTTTGAAAGGAATGGTAAAAGCTCTGGTATGGGGATTGATGTAGCGGTGGTAATGAACGACTTGAGAAAGGGAGACTAAGACATGAGGTCATGGCGTTAGCACAACATCGCGAACCATCACCTAGCATGCAATACGATATCCGAAGGCAGAATTGAAGGATAAAAAAAGAGGCAAAAGGGATAACGGAGCGGATAACCCACGAGAGTGGCCTCATGCTTGGCCGTAGCAGTCTTCTTGATTTTCATGATTGGAAACGGTGTTGTTGATAGCTTTTTGTTTTTGCGACCCTAATGGCAACGAATGACGAATAACACTCTTTCCGAGCCCAAAGTTAGAAACCCCTCCTATCATAAAGCTGCACGATGGACCCGCGGGTAAAGGGAGACAAGGTACCAGTGTATTCAGGATTCCTGAAGGTTTGTTCCGCTCGCTTGCGTCACGTCAGGTTTGCCTTGTGCCAACAGCGCAACAAACGCTCCCGCGGACTTGACTAGGAGCAGAAATTGGGGAAGCGAGAAACAAAAGATATCACTAAAACACAGGGTTTTATTATTAGCAGAATGGAGGGGCAGTTAGCAAGTAGTCCGTAACACGTAGAAATGGTGAGAAAGAGTGGGGAGAATTTTAGAGGAGGGTATTTAATTGGAGCAAGAAAAGATTGGTGGGGGGAGGTTTGTAAAGGATGAGAGGTCGGATTCGTGAAAGAACAGAACAGACTGAAGGAGAGTGCAGGTCTCCAGATTGCTGGACTATTCTATTAATGAGAGCGGGGTGGAAGTGGAAAGAGCGGGGGTTGTGGTGATGATGTGCGATGGAGGGGAAGGAGAGGTGATGGTTTAGAGCAGAGAGAATTGATTAGATTGAGGGCAACTAAGGATGGCAGTCATCATTCTAAAGACGAGGCAACCACAAGCAATGGTGACGACTGGGGTTTGTTACACACAACCCGCCGCTCGTAACCCGCATACGGTACAGGGTCTACGGCAGTGTACTCGAGTGCTCGTACACCGACCGAGTTGCCCCTCAAATCTTCCAACCCGTCCACGATTACCCCACAATACAGTATGATACTCGCATTTTCTCTCCTTCCGCCATTTGTGATGGTAGACAGGTCAGCCCGTATTGTCGGAGTCGACCAATCTTTCGCTCAGGTTTCAACCCCAGCGGAATGGTCGGCTCTCGATTAGAGGGGTTCCGTCCCACGGTATGTCACGGCACTTGTGACTCTCGTCTTCATTACTATGCAAGGTACTATACGATCGCTGCAGAGAGAGATCCGATAGCGATTCTGATGCGAATACCGTACATTAGAGCTCTGTAACTGCACTGTACTGTACAGTTACTGCACGGTACCCAGCATATAAAATAGCCTCCTAAACGATACTCATAGTATCCGCCTTTGGAACCAGTGATTTCTGGATACACCTATCAAAAGAAACGCTTACCCCCACATCCGTAAAGTTCTCGGACTCTTCCCTATACCTCAAGAACTACACCTATTAACAAGAGAACGGGAAGAGCCTTTTAGATAACTGTCTTCAGATATACCTCTAGGGGTATTATAAGCTTTTATCACAATCTGTTTCCCCGAATAACAAGAGAGAGAGCACTTGGAAGGGTACTGGTGTGAGAACTCTACGGATGTTGCTGTAGAGCACCGTACAGTGCCGGTATATTACACCTCTCTCTGCTCTCTCTCTGATCTGATCTTATCTGATAACCATCACAAGTGCACCCTGCACAGTCCGGTAACGTGCCAGTGCCACCGGCAATCCATTACCAGTACGATGCTGTGGCTATTAGCTTTCCACCACAATAAGACAGTCTCCCAGGCCACCCGGACACCCCCCTCGCGCGGACAGATAGGTTTAGCTAGGATAAATTTATGATATTGAGACAGTTAAACCCAAATAAGAAATTTTCAAGCAGTTCACTGGATGAGCTGAGGCTGCTGTGCTGATGTTCCTCATACAAAACCCACCAACCAGCGCCCGTCCGGGTGGCCTGGGAGGCTGTCTATTCCGATGCGAAAAGCTCCTTACTGGCCCGATAGCTCTATTTGTGCAAGCAAAGTGCCGTACTACGGTGCATCGCCATGGTGAGTGCCTGTCTGTCCGACACCAACTGCCAGAGATGCACGCTTTCTATTTGCCCCCTATCCGACGACTCCGTGATACGCCCTCACGACTAGCATGATACTTAGTCTAGTACTAAGTACCGTGCGGTAGGCTCATAGCTCCTGACTGTTGCATCATCCATCTCACTTCAGTCAACAAATGTTCCCTATCCAACTCTTGTTTGTTTATGTTTACTTTACCGTACTGTGTGCACTGCTTCCAGCTCCTCCTTCTTTCTTTCTTCAAAAAAAAACCTAACCCAAGCTCAAGTTGACCATCGTGGGTTCGTAGACTACCGGTACTGACCTTTCATCCTTGCTTCCTTCTCTCCCGTTGCTGCGGTCCAGTTCAAGACCCGCCGTACCGCATCGCGTGTATTTGCTTGTCTCACCGATCCCCAGCCGAATGTAGCCAGAAATATATGTCAATAGCACCCCTAGAGATAAATTGATCAAGAAATTTTGAAGTTTTCCTGCTCTTTCTCCCCATTCCCTCCCAGCCCTTCCCGGAGCGTGAACTCCCTCTCTCGCTCCAGAACCACCCAATCTATCCTCGTCCTTACCGGCTGGCCGTGCATAATATCCTCCTTTGCACACCACCCTGTGGTGAAGAATTACTGGACACCTCTTCAAAAATAGCTACGCAGCAACGGTCTTGTGCTACAAGCCCGAGTGCACCCACCATCTCCTCCGGCCCCATTCAGAACAAACACCTAAGGGGATTGGAGATTACAGGGGAACTCTACGGGGTTTGCAATCCTTTTTAATTCCATCGGGCTTCACTGCAGACTGTCCTTTTTATTACCGACATCTTCCCTCTGACTTTTCATCTTCTTTGAAAGTTCCCATCCCCTGACAACTTCGCTTACAACGGAAACTAAATCTAGCAGTCAGCACAATACAGTACTTCTAGCACCCGCAAACGAGATGCCCGATCATGACGAGACGAAAGAAGCCGGACCTGCAAGTCCAAGAGCCAAAGCACCGGAAGCCGAAAAGAATTTGAAAAAAGACTCTACCCTATCTAACTCCACTAGCCTCAGTGACGACGAGAGCGATGATGGAGAGGACGAAGATTACGAGGATGATGATGGTGAGGATGAGGATGAGGAAGACGAGGACGAGGACGGGGATGATACAGAGGTTCGTGGACACAGGGCTCCCCTGTTAATAAACTCCTTTCCCTATGCCCCTTGAAAACCTTGTCTACCCCCCAAAGTCTTCTTCCCTCATGCTCATCTACTCTGCTCTTTCTGTTTCGACCGCCTGCCACACCGCCACTACATATTTATTGCTTCGTTAGGATATAAGGCAACAAACCCCAAAATTTCTCCCTCTCCAACTAACATGTCTCTATCAAATTTAAAGGAATTCAGCTCGGAAGACGGATTTGCGGATGCACAAGAGTCTTCGGTCACTCCAGCGGCTCCTGTACGCCCTTTAACCCGGTTATCGCAGTCGACAACATCCTCCCACCACTCCCAACAGGATGCCCAGGGCTCAGACTCAGCTTCTGTCACTTCCCCAACAGCAACAAATAAACGTCACAGCCAGCAGTCAATTACTCCCGCAACTACTGCAAACGGGTCTGTAGGTGAAGGCGGCTTCCCGCCGGCGAAGTCTCCTCTCAGCCAACGCCGCATATCAACAACCTCCCTGGATGAGGTATCACTTATGGACGAGCTTCCTCCATCGAACGAGCCAATGGCACAAGCAGAAACCCCGTCCACGGCCTCGACGACTTCAACCTCGATAGTCGAATCCATTGCAAACCGATTTTCTAGATCCTCGACTGCCAGTTCTCAAACCTCTACAACCACTTCCAAGCCCGCTCTGCCTCCTAGAAACTCCTCGGCAGAAAATACAGCTCCCCCACCCCCTCCCCCACCTCCAGCACCCCCGAAAACTGCACCCCCGCCAAGAAGATCCCCTTTTAGTTGGCTTCGTTCGGGCACTGGTAATACCGCACCGGTCACCCCGCCACCATCACAACCACCTCAATCGAGCTCCAGAAGAGCCACTGCCTCCTCAATTGCGACTGTAGCATCCCTATTCACACCTTCTGCAGCTGCGACACAGATGAACAGTGAATTACTGTTGAACAGGATGGAGTCAAACAGGGGAGGTGAGAAGGAAAAGGATGCAGTTTTAAAAGGAACACAGACTTTGAGAGAGAGCTTCAGAAGGCTTAGAGAAGCACGTGAGCGAGCCGCTACAGTTTCCGTTGCCGAGAACGCCAAGGAATTTGGACGTCGAAGCTCAGTATCATCTACGACAGCCATCGGTACAGGCGTGGGGGGTCCCCCTGCTCCCGAAGACAACACAGTACCAGGACCGAATGGTACCCAAGAAGAAGAGATTGATTGGGATCTCTGGCAGGCCGTTGTCGATGATTCTTATAAAGTTGCTGCGGAGAAGCCAAGTGAGCTCAATCGGGCGATTCAAGCGGGCATCCCTCCTACGCTCCGGGGAACCGTTTGGCAAAGCATGGCCGCTAGTAAATCTCTAGAGCTTGAATCAGCTTACCAGGATGTGATCGCTCTCCCAGGAACTGCGACAGCTGAGGATGCCCGGGCATTATTCGGCAGCCACTGGCTTTGGGATCCTTCCCCTTCATCCAGCCAATCATCTTCACCGAAGCTTGGCTCAACTCCGAGTCCGAAACTCGATCCCGCGGGCCTCAAGGGGCCTGACGGCTTTTGGGGGAAGACTGTTGCTCAATTAGAAAAAGTTATCAAACGAGATTTAGGTGAAAGGACGAGCTTCGGGAAGTATAGGGTTGATCAGAAGGCTTTAATGGGTGTTTGTAAGGCATATGCATTGTTTGACCCCGGAGTAGGGTATACACAAGGTATGACATTTATCGCCACGGTGCTACTATTAAACGTAAGTAATCCGCCTCCCCGAAAATCCTTCTACAATCACCGCCCGAGTACTATTATACTAAATGTTCTATTCCCGCTTAGATGACCGAGGAAGAAGCATTTTGTGTTTTTGTTAAACTCATGAACAAGTATAAACTACGAACCATGTTCCAGGAAAAGATGAAAGGCCTTGAACTCCGGCTTTTCCAATATGATCGCATCCTGGAAGATTACCAGCCTCGGCTCGCGATTCACCTCAAACGCCAAGGCATCGAATCTTCACTCTACGCAGCTCAATGGTTTCTTACACTATTCACATACAAATTCCCATTGCAGCTAGTATTGAGGGTATTTGATCTCCTATTCAGCGAGGGTCTTGAAGGGCCGATCCTAAAATTTGGGATCGTCCTCATGGGGAAAAATGCTGAGGCCTTGGCCGAAATGGAGTTCGATACCCTGGGGCCTTTCCTGAAAGAACGACTCTTCGATGTTTACCTCGACACTACACCCAGTGCAACAAGTGTTAAGGAGGCGGGATTTTTTGGGAATGGCGGTGAAAAGGATTTCTACAGAGCCAACCAAATGGTCCAGGACGCTTGTGCTATCAAGATTACGCAAGACATGCTTGACCGCTACGAGAGAGAATGGGATGAGATGATGCGGGCCAAGAGGGAACATGAGACGGAACTCGAAACTTTGCGGAGGACGAACGCTAGTCTGATGGTCAAGGTGAAAAAATTAGAGGAGCAGAATGAAGAGTTGAACAGAGAATATGTCAGAATCGCTAGCAGTGAGGTTGGCTTAAAAGTCCAGAATGACCAGCTAGCCGATGAAAACGAGGTTCTCAAAGCAAACGTCGAAGGATTGAAAGAAATCGTCGACAAACAACCACAAGAGATAGAGCTGCGTTTCAAGGAAGAAATGGACAAGCTCATGACACGGACCCTAGAAGTGCATACGGAAAACCAGAACCTTGAGGAAAGTATGCTAGAGATGGAAAAGGATTTAGTAGGCACGAAGATGCAGCTAGCTACTGTAAGTCACCCTGCGTCGATCATTACGGACCCTAACTAATCTCTATATGCAGGTTAACGAGGACTACGATCTTCTCAAGAACAGATGGAACGATCTCAGGAAAGCCCTCGGGGATTAAAATGCCCCTCTTTCCTTCTCCAAATACCTGTACTTGGATCGTACCCACCCGGCAGCCCATCTCCATAACTACTAAACAATATACCTCGGAAATTCCTTTCTGTCTTTCATGTTCTCTCTCATTGCTGTCATAAAAATTTGCAGTTTCTTTGTCCGATAGGCTTTCTCTTCTCTCTTTGTCCGCTCACCGCCGCCTACTGTCGGTGCCCGATAATGATTTCCGGGCAAGCGAATTCACTCCAAGTGTATTGCTTAGTCATTTTCATTGACCCTGCAAAGATAGAGTGGGGGATTCGGTTGTCCTTGTCGGAGTGACACTCGCATCGTCACCATCACTATTACCATTCATTCGCCCATCCCTTATTCAATGAACTGTTTACAAATACCATTATCATATTGTGTCTAGTGTTAAGCATATCACATCACTTGTTTTTTGTTCCGGTCCTCCACCTTTCATTATTTAGATACTTGCACGAAAACCAATTAACTTATTATACCACCAATACCCGAGTCACAGTATAGTACTAGGACAAAAATATTTCCGACAACTCATCGTACGTGGCAACCCCGCAATATCATCCTACATCCCCAGTCCGCATTATGTCGCCTTCGTCTAAAATAGGAGTGAAGACTAAGAATTGGACGCCCTTCAGACATTCAAGTTGAGAAAAGAGAAATTATCGGAAAGTTTATCAGAGTGTTGCAGAAACCCCCAGACAAGACTCAGTTGTTCGGAAGTTCATCCAACAGTGGCAGCACTGGCAGAGAAATGACTGTCATGATCACACCATACCTTGTCGTCCTTAAACAGTCAGTAATTGAGACAGTCAGGAAACGTCTTGCTGAAGTTCTTCCACTAGTATGGGATGCATTGGAGTCAGAACATCTGGAAAATCTTTGGAGAAGTATGCTATCTAGGGTTTGCACGCCGATTGCAAGCAAATCTGTGATATACAAAGCATTAGTTTTTATCTCCTATGTTTCTCAAATACCTGTCTTCAGCTATCACACCTGTAGTTAATTATCTCACTCGTTATTGCATACCCCCCACATATGATTGCGGTGATTTTGATGGTTCGGAAATATTTGTCACCCTACTGTTTGGTAGTGTATAACTTTCCAAAGGCGGAAAACCCACGAATCTATCTACATGACCCGATCCACACCCAACCTTCTCCTTTCCCCCCTTTCACTAGCTCCCGCAAGTCCACCCCACCCACGAGCCCCAAAAACATACGGTATAATACAGTACGGCGCAGGAAGCCCGTTCCTACCTACCTACCTACCAACGCACAGATCACGGTAGGTGCTCCCGAAGGTTGGTGTTTTCGTTTGAACTTGCGTTTAGGGAAGTTTGTTTATTTGTTGTGGTGCTTTGACTTTTTTTTCACTTTTTTTTTTTTTTTGCAGGGGATAGGGTCGGTCCAGGAATCAAGAGTTTTGTGCGAGTGATTGTTTGTGATGATGTCGTTGAGGCCTTAGCTAACTTGCAGCACCGAAAGTTACCGTAAGCGGGGTGTGGGGTAAAAATGGAAGAAACGGGCGTTTCATGTTTGGGGCAGGGTAATTTGATGACCGGGGATCGGTCTGTTCACCGGCACATGATATCTCGGCTTAGTAATGATTTAGGGTGAAGAGGCCGGTATTACTCTGGGTTCAAAAATTACCGGCACGAGTCGAGTACCGGTACCAATAGCATGGTATGGGATTGACGAGCTCGTTGATTGATTGATCGATCGATCGACCCGCGATAAACATTTTACACCATAATTTAGATATCGTCAAACAAGAAGCAAGGTTATCAAAAATATAAGCAAATAATTGCATTCAAGTCCTAAGCTTCGATATCATAGTACCACAAACCAAATCCAGAAGCTATTCCTCCACCCAAACGAAGCTGGTCGCGCATCCTGCTCCGATCCGTATATTCTTGGGAGCCGGGATATCTAGGGCAAAAACCTCGCCAATAACATCACCGCCCCCGGGCTTCCCACAATTGCCATGTTCTCCCCAGCCCCAAGCTATTACCTTTTTTTCTTCTGTGGTTCTGTTCTCTGTGATAGCAAGAGCATGTTCACTGCCCACCGCTATGCCCGTTATGTGGTCGAGGCTCGGGGGTGGAAGCTGCCCCCTGTCATTCTTCCCCCATGCGTTGATAGTACCGGAGGTTTCGAGTATGTAGACACCGTTCCACGAAGTTTGGATGTCGAGCATTTCGGCTCCAGACCATGATGCAAGTGAATCTCCGATTTGGTACCTATCGTTCCCTAGAATTGCTATGTGTTGAGGATTGTCTCCGCTCACTAGAATACTGAAGTCCTTTCCACAACCTAATTTGCTGACTAGGAATCCAACTTCTACCTTCCTAGGCCTGGGTACTATTGATTGGACAGGTTCCCCGAGTTGTCCTTTTCGCCCAGCGCCCCAGCCCCATACATCCCCGGACGCTGTTAATAAAAGTGTGTGTGCCATACCGGAAGCCACCTGGATCACTTTTCCGGGCGAAAAGTCGGCAATTTCTTCCAATAATGCATCTTGACGATCCTCGCCAAGTCCTAATTCTCCTTTCTGGCCGTTTCCAGAAACAAATATCTTCCCTCCGTAGCTAATTAGAACCGTGAAGCTCCAGCCTGCAGAAACGTGTTCCCATCGATGGTAACTGCTGAGAGGGTGAAAGGTAGTTAGCGAGGGGAAGGTGGCTGAAGGAAGGCAGCATTGGTTTCCGGTATTATCTCCCGTAGCAAAGCATTCACCAGAGGGGAAGAGAAGAACAGTATGATTCCCACCGGCTGCGATCTCGCGTGGTGGAACGGGCGGAAATAGCGAAGGAATTAAACAGGGGGTAGGCGTGTGGGCGTCCTCGAGGTGGCCGAGAGACAACTGCCCCCGCCCATTAGATCCAAAGGCGTAGAGCATGCTGACTTGTGGTGAGTTGAGGAAGAGAGGGACTTGCGGTTGTCATAGGATCTCACGTCAATCGTGTGTCAATTGTCATTGAGGCTCAACCGCTCGTGGAAGTTTTATATTAGGGTTTGTGCCCTGTGGGTCTGTGACGGTGACATCTGCCCACACAGTGTTCGACGGATCGCGACGGGAATTTCAAGACAACGAAATATTCATATCATACCCAACGACAACAGACGACAGAACACCAAGTAGCCAGCCACCTTATCGCCCCAACGCACCATCTCGCTGCTCGAACCGTAACGAACGAATTTTCACGATGGCTACTCCAACTCAATCTGTTCAGTGCTTCGGCAAGAAAAAGACGGGTAAGACCCTGCAGAATCACCTCTAAGCTTGGAGGGAGATCATATTCGGGGAAGTCAGTATAACAAAGATGCTAATTCAATTTTAGCAACCGCTGTCGCTCATTGCAAGGTCCTACCACCTCCACACAGCCCCCTCCCTCCTCGAACCACAACTAACACCCCACTAGAAGGGTCGCGGACTCGTCAAAGTCAACGGCTCTCCCCTCTACCTCGTCAAGCCTGAGATCCTCCGTTTCAAGGTCTATGAACCCCTCTTGATCGTCGGCCTCGATAGGTTCGCCGAAGTCGATATCCGCGTCCGTGTCTCTGGGGGTGGCCACACTTCGCAAGTCTACGCTATTCGCCAGGCTATCGCTAAATCGATTGTTGCCTACTACCAGAAGTTTGTCGACGAGCACAGCAAGAACCAGTTGAAGCAGGCCCTCATCACATACGACCGCTCGCTGCTTGTTGCTGATAACAGACGGTGTGAGCCAAAGAAGTTTGGCGGTCCGGGTGCCAGAGCAAGATTCCAGAGTACGTATATTCCAGATCTAAAGGTTTGGATTTGGTGGTGGGGGCTAATGGGTTTTTGCAGAATCTTACCGTTAAGTGGTATCTTGGTTTGGGGATATGGTTCATTGGGGTTTCTTGTATCAATTTATTCTCAAATAAAAGCAAACCCTGCGCTGGGTAAGGGACTAAAAAAATTACTAAAGCCTTCTCCACGTTTTGAGGTAGTCGGATTAACGGTTGGGTTTTGTGGTGGTCATTGATTGGGCGTATTTATGGGTCCTGGAGTTACTCGAATAGTGGATCATGAACACGCGATACTCAGCTTTAACTTCCCTCGCTCCCATAACGACACTTTCAATTGAACTTTGTTCTCTAATCCTAATGAATTCCCAGGCACTTCAACCCGTTTCAAGACCCCTACAATCCCAAGTTGAATTACCTGCACAAAATTTTCCCGAGGTTTCATCTTGCAGTACGTGATGCTAGGGGATGTAGCAATTTATTTCCCAAACTCCGAACATTAATTCCTTACTTAAATACCATAAAAACTGAAACGAACGGTCCATTGTTGGTATTGGTGTTATGATATTACCCCCCCCCCCCACTAACTAAGTGGGTATCATATATACTATACTTTTCAAGGCGAGGAATATAACCTGGATTTATCTGAAATGATAATTCTGAACTTCGGAACCAGATGGGTACAGCCGTACTCATACCCTTCCTTGTACCAAGAGGAGCCCTTCAGATAACCGTTTCGGATATCACTCTAGGGGTATTGTAAACACTTATCGCAATAAGGTTCGCTGGAGAATGAGAGAGAGGGTTATTGTAATTTTTAGAAAGGCTGCACTGCTCCCCAGCTTTTTTCCTCTCAGAGCTTGATTGCGCAATAGCATCTACTAGGGGCCGTACTGAGAATTTCGCTCTGAGGGCTTTGAAAAAAAAAAAGGATTCGCAACTTTTGTTCAGCTAAAACTACAATAGCAAAGTATTTCCAAGAGCTGGGGGTACTGTACCTGGAAGGGTACGAGAACTTGACGAATGCGGCTATACTCGCGTCCGCAAAGTTCTCCTATGAACACGGACCCAGATAGCAAGACAGGAACGACTCTTTTCGGGGGTCTTTTTTTAATCCAGTACTTGCAGATTCCATAGAGGATAGGTTTAGTTAGGATAAATTTATGATAATAACGCAAAGGATATTCGGATCTTTTTACCCCTACCGGTAATTCAAGGCTGCCAAGGCTTCACGACACATCAGACGTTACGAGAACTTTGCGGACACGAGTGGTTGGTTGTCGCCCAGCAAGTTTTCACTTCCGGTTTATGAAAGTGAAGCGCCAAGCAAGACTGTGTAAGGGTTGGATTTTCTGTGCCCTAACACAGTCCTCCCCTACCACACACACAGATGCTGCGCGGTGGAACTAGCGAGGCCCGCGCGGAAATTGAATAACCGCACACAACAACACCCAACGACGACAATCGACAAACCACTAGGCGCACCGAATCCCCCCCGGTAGACCAACAAATCCGACGCAAACATGAAGCTCAATATTGTGAGAATTTTTCCCTCCCTCTTCACCTCGATTTTTTTTGCTGTTCCTGATTTGAATGCTGCTAACTTTTTGTAGGCGTAAGTTACACTTCCGGGGGGGACAAGGTGTGGATTAACCGGGGCTAACTTGCCTTACAGCTATCCCGCAAACGGGTCACAAAAACTCATTGAAATCGAGGATGACCGTCGCCTCCGCATCTTCATGGATAAGCGTATGGGACAAGAGGTCCCTGGTGACAGCGTTGGACCGGAATTTGCCGGGTTTATTTTCAAGATCACCGGTGGTAACGACAAGCAAGGTTTTCCTATGAAGCAGGGGGTTATGCACCCTACTCGTGTCAAGCTCCTCCTCTCTAAGGGACACTCTTGTTACCGCCCCCGCAGGACCGGAGAGAGGAAGCGCAAGTCTGTTCGTGGATGTATTGTTGCCGGAGATCTCGCTGTCCTCTCCCTCGTTGTTGTCAAGCAGGGTGATGGTGATGTTGCTGGATTGACTGATGTTACCCATCCCAAGAGGCTCGGTCCCAAACGTGCTACCAAGATCAGAAAATTCTTCAGTTTAACTAAGGACGATGATGTATGTTTGTTTTACCCCGGGGTGGTGGGGGGGCATCGGGTTGAGAGCGGTGGCTTATTGCGTATGGTATGAATAGGTTCGCAAGTTTGTTATTCGTCGCGAAGTCCAGCCCAAGGGTGAGGGGAAGAAGCCATACACCAAGGCTCCCAGGATCCAGAGACTCGTTACTCCTCAACGTCTTCAGCACAAGCGCCACAGAATCGCCCTCAAGAGAAGAAGAGCGGAGGCCTCCAAGGATGCTGCCGTAAGTCTACAGCCTTTACTTGTACCGCGTGTCCATATATGCTGACACGAGTATAGAACGAATACGCTGCTCTCCTCGCCAAGCGTGTCCATGAAGAGAAGGCAAAGCGTTCTGAGCTGCGCAAACGCCGTGCTTCTTCTATGAGGCCCGAGAAGAAGGAGAAGGCGTAGGTGTTTGTAGGTGGTGGTCAACAAAAAAATATTCCTTGGTGGGAATGGATGGGGTGGTCGGAATTAAACTGTGCTTTTTTTTCCTCTTTCTTTTTCACCTGTACCTTCTTCACTAAATAAAATGATCTTCCCTTTCATCAATCGGGGAGAAGAGGTCATTTGGTTCCTGGGATTGGGGTTTGCCTGGGAGAGATGGGAGTGCTGATGTGATTTTTTGCCTAACTCTCATGAAATTAAATGGGGGCCTCTTCTTTTTTGGCCAGTATTGATATGGGTTTGACTTCATAATTGATCACTCGGCTTTCGATTCCGATTTCGATTTGGCCCAAGAATTGTGCATAGGTACATGATTAGCTAAACATAGCGTGCAATATGCCTTGTTTATAGGGCTAAAAACGAGTGTAAATCACCAATAGTGGTATTAATCACTGACCATCACTCGAAAACTTTGGCCGATTAAGCCTCAGGGTTGAGAGGGGGATGCGGGGAGGTGTAGGCACACCAAAAACTCAACCGCCCACCGGGGTTCTTGTCGGATGATGGCTAGGATACATAGGGCTATGGAATTATGAGGAACATAATCTAGTACATACAACGCGTAATGTTTGGGGTACAGTACAAGGAGATCATGCGTTGTCGTTTAGTGAGCGTAACCACCGAATTACAAAGAAAGTAGACAAAATAATCACCCAATGCTAGGTTCTATAGGTATAACTATCGTAAGTAGGAATGCAGGGAAGGCAGTACCAAAAGCTACCAAATTAGAGTGCTACTTCAGTCCTGATGATATAAAACAAGAGCAGAAAGCCAGTGCTAGCTAATATCGTCTCAAGTCTTGGTGGGCTGAGGTAGGGAATACATTTGTAGAGAGAAATATACACTTCTTGTCCACCCCGGCCGGTTCTTCCCCAACACCTGAGGTGGCAGTAGCTGCCTTGCCCATCTTCTGCTCGTCAGCGATGCCGAAGGTTTACGGGGTTTGTTTGCCCGCGTGATGGGCACGGGCGAATCCTGTGACAAAAGGTTACGCAAGGCTGAGTACAACGCAGTCTGGCAAATACCGGACGTAGGGTCGGTGTATGTAGGACGACCAATTCTCAGGCCGATCCACGGTCTGAAAGCATCTTCCCCGGATCACTTGATCCTATTTTCTTCCACGCTTTCCTCAATATTACCGATGGTCTTTGGTCATCCACAACTCGAGAAGCTTACTCGTGAGCATTTTGGCCGCTTTGTGCTTTCCAAGGTCACGGGGATCCTTCCCCATCTGCTAGAGTTCACGGCTTTTGGTATGTTTGCGTTCTGCCCAAGGGGGGGAGTTCGACAGGGGGGTGGGGGAGAGGAAGTAAGGGATAGAGACAGAAAAGCAGTAGCCGTTTTGTAGCCCGGCTGGCAGGGTGGCTTATTCTGCAGATCGCTTATGGTATAGTAGAGAAGCCCATTGCTCTTCGTTCGTTTTCAAGCACTTGGGCTACCAGCGTTGCTAACCCGTGCTGCGGAAGGGATAAGTGACAAAACAACCCAAAAATCCCCCAATACCCTGACGGATCCTCCGAGAGCTACTAGCCAAGTTACAGCGGCCTTTCCTAATTATCGTTAAAATTTCCTACCAAAACCTCCGCCTTTTGTGCCAAAATTGTGTGAAATCAGGGAGCAGATGAAGGGACAAACATTTTAGCACCAAACGGAGCCGGATCTCTAGCCTTGCACGTAGGGATTTCTACTCCTGTTGACAAAATGTGATACGGGACAGGATCTTTATTCTCGGCTCAAGCTCCTAGACTGCGACTGGCACTACCGGTTATGAGACAGGTGTCATGGCAGTAATGTTGGAGAGCACCTCTTTCGCTGACATCTGCCTAAGTTTACGGCATTCAAGTTGGTACCCACCTCCGTGCTTAAAGGTGTGGTATTTGTGATACAAGTCACAGCTCCTACCCTGGTTCCCTCATAATCCGATCTTACTCTCATATCGGATCCAAGCCATTCATGAGTGATCGGACATGATCTGCTTCGATGGTGCAATGGGCGCATGACCATCTACTCCCACCTTTACTGCAGATAAGCCGCTCGTTACGGCACGATGCTTCATCTGCGGTCGGAGCTTGCATGAAAGGAATTCTACGCAACAAAGGGTTATGGGATGGCAGCTGCTCCTGAGACGTTTATTAACCTCACTTCTGGAGTTCGCCTTACTGTGAAACCCGAAGGGCTCCTTGCATCCTTTGATACCTTGAAGGTCCCCGGTTGGGTGTTATGTGCACCTTTTACATTTACTGTGAATACAGGCTCCTATAATCGGGGGGAAGTAGTTTTAGTCCCTAGAGGCCCTTATTATGCCAGAGAAATTTGTGGTCAGCTCCATTTGAGAGAGGGGGAAATAGTAAGCCCCCAAAGTCGAATTAGGAAAAAGAAGGTGGGGCACCTCCACATGCGTCATGTCCATCTGGTCGCTTCAAGTGTCTTCCGTGGACCCAATCAAGTGGTTGTTGTACACTAGTTTGGTTTCGTTTCTTTGGCAGCTTTATACGAAGTCTGGATTAACACCTTTGGGCCTCATTTTTTACTTCTAGATTCCGATGCGGAGAATTATTTTGTTCAAATTAATTACAGTCATGTGCACTTTAATATGGAAAGTATCACGGATCTTTCCGGCGTAAAGTTGCGAAAATATCCGTTGTAGATCCCACACAATAGCCGTAAGCCAACAGTCCACCCCGTTCGGAAAAACCTCACCCGCAGTACCCGAGTATTTTTGTCTGCCGAAGCCGTTCACGAACTCGCAGCCTGATGCCGGGGCTGCAGGGCCCGTCTAGTATCCGCTCCTTTGTTAGAAGGAATCATACCCAATCACTCACAATATGCAGTGTGTATCTCGATAACGAGCGGGTGGGGCAAGGGAAGCTATTGCTTCAGTTTACCCCGATAGCACACAATCTATGATATCTCTCTTGATGGTAATTTGCTCACAGACACCTGCAATAGCGGAAGGAAAGTATAAATACGGATCTTTCAAGATATCCGGTCCCCGTAATAGAGCTCGACTCCCTATCGCTACCTGGAGTGCCGAGAGACAGACATAAGTTGTCTCGGGTTACGGTGGTGATGGTGAAACAAAAAGTCCAACACCCGGAGATCGCAAAAATGCCCAGGTGGAGAGGACTGATGTTCAGGGAGGTTCGGAAGAAACGGGGTTTAAGCGGGGTAGATGCGCACCACATGTCTTATAAATAGACTGATGTTCAAATATGGTATGATACCAACTCGGTGTGGAGGGGATAGCTCGGGATAATACTGCGGCCGCGGGAAAGTCAGTGCGCCATGGGTTTTCAGTCCTAGCCGCTGGCTCATGAGTCTTTCCCACCGCACACACACACACATTCTCTTTCACCCATCGTCGTTTGTCGTGATGCCGGGCCTTACAATAGCGTCCGGACTTTCGTTATTTTGTCATGCATGAGAAATTGGGCCCCGCTGGACGAGGGAAAGGGATATGGAAGGTGTGAGACTGGACTAGGCTCGCACGTAGAGTCCGTGATAATGGAAATGAGTCCTCACATTAGACAGGCATGCCTCACCCCCTCACGAGCTCCAACCAATCAGTTATGTGGGTTGAGAATCGGAGAGAGTTGGGCACCACATATCCGATCCACCTATCCCCCATCAAGCTCGGCGAGCCTTTGCATTATAGCATAATGCTCGAGTGTCAGCCCAATTTTTATTCTCATAAAGCTGAGTGTTCCATTATCTGCTCAACATTCCCTCGAAATTTGTGATTTCATATTAGCGTTCGCCACGATTGGTATTTTTTTTATTTATTCCTGGCCATATGTGCAGACAATAGGACTTTGGTGCCCAGCAAATCCCTATAATTTTCATCATGTTTCAGCACTCGAAGATTACTTCAGTGGGTAGGGTGGTTTCCGGTTGATGATTCCTTTTTAATTTAATTTATTGTTTCGCAGTTCCGAGCCTCACAGGCTTGTCTCGGAGTTGTCAGTTCCCTCAGGCCGTGACCTTCCCCATCTAGCTCTCCGGTAGCCTTTTCGGGGAAAGCCAATTATGCGCTCCCCCTCTCGGATGCCCCATTTTCGTCGTGAGTGAAGGAATCAGTTACTCGAGTGCTCGTACATCCCTCCGCTCGAGATGTAAGATACTGTAGAGCGTATAGTATGTATGTGTAATTGGTAGGGCAGGTTTCTGGTGAGTAAAAAAACTAGCCCTTTCGGGGGTGAGTGGTGGAGAGACTCGCGTTTTTACTGGGGCCAATATTATTGTAGTGCTTCCCTTCAAGGTAGTTCCCGTTGGTCGTACTCGAGTATGATACTGGCAGTGTCGAAGCGTTTTTTTAAAAAATTAAATTACCGCTATCGCATGCCACACTGATCCAAGCAAGAGGGCCGAATTTCGGTGGTATGCAATGGCGGTCCTTTTTAAAAACGCCTCGGCATTACGAGGAAGGTACTTATCACAGTCAGTTTGTGATCATCGTGAATTTTGGCGTATATCAACGATTGAAACATGGTTTGTGAAACGTTGGTGTCTCCGCGGTTTCGCCGGAATGTTTAATTCGCGAACGCCAATAGTATGATAGAATAACTAACTCGGCGGGTATTACCTGAAAACAGTGGCAAGCTACACGGCGTTGTAGCAATGAAATGCCAAAGTCGTACGTCTTCCTCTCGAGCGTCCGTTAGGAAGCGGGCATAGGTTACTACGGGAGACCCATGCGTCCTGGCGATAGGTTAGTCGCCTGTATCGCACGGTACTGTACTCGTGCAAACAAGCGAGACCTTCCAACTTGGCTGCATGGACGTCGATATAAGCGTCGGGCCTGGCCACTGTGGTACGGGACTGTTCCCGGCGAATGGATTCCCTGCAGACAATGGGAACACTGTGCGACCGACCGGGTCGTGGGCTTTGAGTCGTGGAGATGTGATTGTAGAGCTCCCCTTCCTGTTTCTGGGTTGTTAGGGTGCCCACTTCTCACAGAGGATCGTATTGGTTTGTATAATGACAAGTGATAGAGGAGAAACACCATGGATACGAGTGATTGATGGTTAGACTTTTTTTTTTTTTTTTCTTCTTCCCTTTCTTTTCTTTTTCTTCCCTTTCCCTCCCTTTCCCACATCTCCGCAAACGAGGTGAATATATGATTGGCGTTTGTCTTTGTCGGTATTTTGTGGAGTGGGTTGAACCTTTTGCTTGCTTCTTTTCGGCCAACCGGTGGTACAGTACTACGGTCCTGTACAAGTATGTACGAGTACTGTACTGTGCACTCCCAGCATGCATCTCCAAAAGAAAATATAAAAAAATGTTATATAACCGACACAGGTTTCTACTTATCCCACTTTTTTTTCTTTTGAACCCCTCTCCCCCTTGGTCTTGTTGATATAATAGACTGTTGCGGGGTTGTTGAGTTATGAAGCTCTGTAATCTACCGGTGGTAATACTGCACGAGATTCTCGATCATGTATTCCCTTCCCTCCCCGCTCTCTCCCTTATAACTGATCCGAGAACAGGTACCAAAACCGATAGACCTCTCGAACCTCGCCCTAACGAGTAAATGGCTTCAAAATCTCGCTGCTCCACGACTCTACAGACGCCTGGAATTCACGCTATCGTCTACAACGCAGACGATGAAATTCTGCGAGTGTCTGCTGATGCAGGGCAGAGGACAGGACTGGCGACACTGGGCGCGGAGCATGCATGTGAGTGATGAGATGCGCGAGGGGCCCGGCCGGCGGAGGAGTCCGATTTGGAGCAGACTTGCGGGGGTATTGGATGGGTTAGCTGGGTGCGGGCTGGACGAATTTGAGTAGGTTTTTTTGTTTTACTGTCGGGGAGAGAAAAGTATGGGTTGACTTTAGCTAGCTAGATGGGATTCCCGCGATGTCCCGCCCCGGATCATCGTTAAATCACTACTGGGTTTGCGCTCGCTGCGTAGTCTAAAGCTGGAGATGCCTCTGCGCTATCAAAATCACTCCTTCTTGGAAAGGCTGGCCGTGGCCCACGCGGCACATCTACGGTCTATGCACATCTGGGGGATTCAAAACGACGGGCAAATGAATCGGGTCGGGAAGACGGTGGGTTTCGCCGGAGGATTGAGGGATTTGAGCCTTTGTGTGGCAGCGGATTGTGATTGGGAGGACGATGAAGACGAAGACGAGGAGTATTCCTCCTCCTCCTCCGAAGCCGGTGGGGAGGGGGAGGTGGAATCGGAGGAGAGGAATAGATGGATGACCCTGCCAGCCGGCGTTCACAGTACACTGTCTAGCATAGAACTAAACGGCCTGTTCAACCTTCGCGATTCGCTTCACTTCTTCAACCCCGCCACCCTCCGGCATCTGGAACTTCGTCAGTGCACCGGCTACAATTCCCTCCTCCGCGTCCTCTCCTCCCATCCCGACATCCGGAACATGGAAGAAGTGGTTTTGGGCTCCTGGGAGAACTGCGACATCGCGCGCGTCTCGGAATTCATCTATTCCTGCCCAAAGCTCAAGATCCTCCTCCTATCGCTAAGCTCCTACGCGCTTACAAACGATTTAATGCGTAGCATAATCCCAGCAGTAGAGACCTCAAGAGCAACCCTAGAAGTCCTACTCCTAGACTTCCGCCACCAAAGCAAAGTCGGCAACGCAAGAGACAACAACACCAACGACACCTGCGTGGACAAAACCCTCTACCAGAACCCCCGTTGGCTATCCTCCATCAAGACCTTCCCCCGGATCCGTGAATTAGGCGTGAGCATCGACCTAACGGATCTGACCTCCCTACCAGAGATCTCGGCGATCCTACCGCCTGACATACGAGTCCTGGACCTCCGCTTCCCCTGGCGAACCGTCGAACGCGACCGCGCGCTGCGCACGGCGCAGATCCAGTCCCTCGTCGACGCTTCGCCCGACGCTTCGCGCCTGAAATTGGTGATCCTGGGCGATGGGGACGATTACGATGCGTGCACTTCTTACGAGGTTGTCCGCGACGCGGGGGCGACAGGCGCGGCGGTGGTCGCGCCCGCGAATGGGCCAAGAGGGAGCATGGTCGCTGGATGCGATCATAAATTGTACAAGCTTAGAGGGGATTGTTTTTTCATCTAATCCAATGAGGGGGGTGTGTGCCTTCCGTCCGGTTTTCCTAGTGGTGGGGAGAAGACTAGGACAGGGCGCTTTTTTCCTTTCTTTTTTTTTCCTCCTTTCATCCCTCTTTCTCCTTTCTCAATAAATCTCTGTTTGACGAATTAGCGCTCATGGGTTATCACTCGGAATCATCGAGTTTTTCTTTCTTTTTCTTTCTTTTCTTTTCTTTCCTTTTTCCCCTTCCCCCTCTTTTCTTCCTTCTTTCATTTTCACCGAGGATCGTGTTTTGCGTGCGCGTGTGCGAGAGGGGGAGAGGGGAGAGGGGGAGAGGAGGATATGATAAACCAAACAAATCCCGCCATCCCGTCAACTTACAACACTCAAACCTTGTGAATCTCGACATATCACTCGTGCAGTACTGTGCAGTAATGATCAGATGAACCCCTTGTAGAGTCTAGTACCGTACCGGTATCCTGGCATCCACGCCTTTGAGTTATGATGTTATCATATCCAACCCCCTCCGCCTTCGGAAGGGAACAGGGATGGGGGGTGAAAGGGGGTTACAGTATCGTCCTGCGGGTATCGTATCGTAACGAATCGTAACGAATCTAACTCAGATCGCCCACAGCCCGGGGGGGCAAATATTTGCTTTTTGGGCGGACGGGCCGTGTTCGTTCTGTTATTTTACAGGCATGCGATGTTATCCATATCGTGCTCTAAACGTAGTCTAATTCGATGGGTTGGGGTAGTGCTATTATTGTCATCAAGGGTAATAGCATAGTGCTATTATTGTCATCAAGGGTAATAGCATAGTGCTCAAACTTATCATATGACCTGTGTTATGATATCAAAGTCGATTATGTTGTAGGTACGGTAGGTCATTTCAGCGATAATCTTTGTAGCAGTGGTTCTAGCTACCGCATCATCAAACCGAGTTAGGTTATGGTATCCATTGAAGCTGATATGTATGTACGTGCAAATCGGAATTTCCGCTTCCATTTTTTTCCCAGCACTGTAATGTGTTATACTCGAGCAATCGGTAGGACTCCTTGCTTGGTTGGTTGGTTGTTTGTTCCGTTTCAGCATGTCTATGCGTCTATAGATCCACCCGTCCATGGCGAACCCTATCAACATCTCCTTTTCTTCGCCGTCATCTCATCTCTGTCACCGCTTTGACAAAGAAATGATGCAGCAATGTAGGTTGGAGAAAGAGAAAAGGAAAAAAATAAAAGGAAAAAAATAAAATAAAAGCATTAGCCAATAAACTCCAGCAGTGGGAAAGCGTTCAGCAAGTAAAGTCAGTCAAGCAAAGAACAGGAAGAGGGGAAAGAAGAAAAGAAACAGTAAAGACAGTAATCCGTCAGATTTATCGCGATTGGATGGATAAAAGCCAGAACCGGGATGGTAAAGCAACCAGAATCTGCATGCGAATGACAATTCCAAGGCTTCGGTTGCAGAAAACAGAAGGACGGGACAAGAAAAGCAAAAAAAAAAAAAAAACTTCACCTGATAGTCTCTGCGCCATCCTTTTCAATTCCTTCGAGGCCTTCTAGGATATCACTTCCTCCGAGGACCCCCCTCCACCCGAGAACCCCACGCCTGGTTTCGCTCCAGACTTCATGGAATCTGACAGTCTCGTCACTTGCAGCTACGACGATGCATCCCTCGACTCTATTCGCGAGCTTGTTTCTCCCGCGCGATCCTATGGCTTCCCAACGGCGCCGGCCGCCATCTCCGGTGGCGGTGGATCCACCAGCTGTGCTAACATCCTCGAGAATGTTTTCCGTGTCTTCGGATGCGGCAGCTGAAGAACTGGGTGCAGAATCGTCACCGGGACCTCCTGGATAGGCGATGGCATATAGTGCTCTCATGTCCTCCTGCCAGGGTACTTGGACCACCTGCCTACACTCGGGCCAGCTGAAAACCGCAATGCGAATGGGATGCTCAGGATTGGCGTATCCGAGCGTTGCAGCGATCTCGCGGTGGCTGTTAGACCAAAGGAGAGATGTGACTTGTGCAGAGACGTTAATAGTAGCTAATGTTGCCCCGGAAAAGGTGTGAAAGAAATGGATACAGCGGTCATTGGAACCACCACCTGTAGGCACTAATTTAGCGGGTCCGGTGCGAGACAAGGGGTACAGTAGCTGGATCATACCTGTAGCGAGCAAGCTTTTTTGCCATGGGCAAAACGCAATCGCTTTGACGGCTGCTCCATGGGTCCACCTATGCTTTTCTCCACCTTCCAGAGGCGTAGCTTCATGACTTCTCACACCTCCACTCCTGTTGCGGGTTACGTCAGCGGCGCCAAAGAGACAGGCCACATTATCATTGCCACCCGTTGCGAACTGTTCTCCATCCCCGCTCCACGCCAACCCGCAAATCTGCTGAGAATGAACCACAACCCTCCGGAGAAGCACGACGGACGCATGAGATGCCGGCGCGGGAAGGCCCTCGCGGAACTTGCCCCATTCGATCGAATAGTAGTAAACGTTACCGAACTCGTCGCCGACCAACAGTTCTTCAGTCTCAGTCATTGTCGAGGACGATTGGGAACGAGCATCGCTGAAAGAAAAGCCACTACTAGGTTGTAACCCGAAATCGGGACGGTAGGAGACGACAGGTTTCCAGGCCAAACAAGCGACCCCAGCGTCGTGCGTTCGTTCGAGTCGTGGGGTGGGCTCCGCCGGGTTCCAGAGGCTGAGCGAGCCATCGATCCGACCAATCGCTAGAATATTGCGCTTCCCTTGGAAGCAAGAAAACGCCAGAGCAGTAACGTGAGAGCTCGACCAAGTCTCAAATGGCCGAGCCCCGCCAGCCTCTGTCCAACTGTATACATCCGTGTGAAGCCCAACAACCAAAGAGTGTGTAACGGGGGAGTACGCAATGAGCGAGCAGTAATAATCATCTCGGAGGCCTGGGGCATCTAGAACCCTGAACGGGGTAGTGGGGATAGCTCTTCTCGGACATCTGCGAGATGGAGAGCCTTGTGGTGTCGAATCACCTGAAATTGGATGTGTTAGAGAGAAATATATATACTTGAAATGTTGGCAAGGGGGGGCCCACGGCCTCCTGCATCCAATACATCCTCCCAAAGCATATCACTAACAGTCTCGCTTCCAGGGGTACCCATTACCCCACCCTTCCTCCCATGGCCATCCTTAGTTGGTTCATTCTCACGGGCAAAGCTCAGCACTTTAGCACTCCTATCCACGCCCAGGGCAGCAGAAAGCCTCCTCTCATGCCTTTCCATGTCAACCTCCGGACTCGTTTTATCCCCGAAAATGTTTATGGTCACTTCTCTCCCTCTCGGCCTGGGTTCCTCCCTCCTGGGTGCTGCGCCAACACCCATGCCAAATACCCCAACAGCACCAGCACTAATCCTTCGATTCAAGTTGCCGGGTCGGTAGTTGATTGGTGACCCACCGGCACTTCTACCATCGGGGCTATTGGTCAGACTGCCGGGGGAGATGCTGCGGTCCGCACTAGTTCTACTAACGCTCCTTCTTAGAAGTCTCTCGTTACTGGAGAGCAGGTGCGCCGGTGCACTCATTCGAAAACTCTGTATGTTGGCTCTGCTCGGTATGAAGCGGTCGGGAGTGATTTTGGAGGATTTGGATGATTGTGGCGTCGATCGACCGTGAGACATACGGGAGAGCTCAAATATACGGAGGGCCTGGGATGTAGATTGCGAGAGGCGGGGACGAGCCCGTGGTGGGGCTTCATTGTCCGAGATGAAGGGGTCATGATCGACCTCCAGCCTACCGAGTTGTTGGCTCGCTGAAAAGGGGGAGGGGGAGGTAGGAGCAGACGGGTACTGCGGGAGGCCAGCATCCCCTGGGGAACGAGTGGTGATGACCGGGGTAAGTGGTAGAGATGCCATCAGTGGATAATTGGTGGGGGGAGAGTGAAGCCCGGAGAAAACTCAACTAAAAAATGGGTAGTGGCGTGGTTGGGAGAAGGCGAGGAAGTAAAAGGAGATGTAAAGGAGGATGGAGCGCAATCCATCCACGGTAGGAAGGAGATGTGGGTTTCGAGTGAAGGAAGAGGTGGTGACGAAGCATTCTTAGCGGCGCGGTTCGGGGGGGGGGTACGTTCTATACGCTCTATCACGGTATACCTTTCTCCGAGATGGCGTATGCCTCGAGTGCCTCAGCGTTCCCACCGTAGTCACTAAAACTCACTCGCACAACCACAAAACGTTGATCACCAAGCACTAGCCTTTGAAGTATCGTACCACGCAAAATATCCTAATTTCTGTGAATCAACGACCACCGCAATCACCCTTGCCTGATATGATTTACCGCTCATCAATAAATTGTGCCCCGAACCGCAGAACCATCATCAAACGTTTCATTTCAGATTCTCCATTCCATGCTATCACGCGAGGGAATTGCTGCACCACCACTAATGTGGTGCCGAATCCTCGACGTGCAAACAAAAATTCGACGAAAACAATCTTGCTAGTTCCTCAAAACACTGAATAGCTCCATCTGCCCCCTCCACACACCAACATTCCCAACCCCACCTATCAACAAATCACAAGCCATCACTCGCAATCCACTCAAACAGCCAGACCGCCCTCCAATCAAACGAAAGCCGAAAAACAATATAACCATAACCTCATCCGCGAGATCCTCTTCACCGGATCCATCTTCTGAAACCTCCTCTTGAGACTCGAAAATTTCTTGCAGTATGCCCTCCTCTTGACCATACGTGTCCCCCTCTTGACCGAACACCATCCCAACTCCCATTAATCATATGTCCCCCTCTTGTCCAAACGCCATCTCAACTCTTCCTCAACCATATGCCCCCCTCTTGTCCAAACACCATCTCAACTCCCCATCAACCATATGTCCCCCTCTTGTCCAAACACCATCTCAACTCTCCCACCCCGATCCCCGATCCAACACCCGCACCACTACCAACTAAATCAAACCCCAAACACCCGTCAGCACTGGCCCCAACAAGTCAAATAGAACGAGAGCAGCCAACCATCTATACACCCAGCCACACAGTACAAATCAGAAACTGCCGACGGGAGCTCCGGCAAACACCGCTATGTGTAAGTCGAAGAAGGAAAAAGAAGGAAAAGAGGTGATATCTACTGCGAAGGGTTAGCCATGAGAACCAACGTGTAGGAAGAGTAATATTGCGTGGGTGGCTTGTGGTGATGACTGCCGATGGCGACGGCGGTCGGAGGAGAGAATGTGGAAGTATTGATGAATGCACAATATGCCGGCTCGGTTTTGACTTCTGCTCTGTATTCGCATTTGTCCGGAGTATCATATCGCCATCTAGGATTCAAGAGTCAGTTACTCCCCACGAATGTTAAGCTCATCCATCATATGCCACTCACCCACTCCCCCTCCTATCATACCAATCCGACCCCTCGCCACCAGCAAACAAACCGCTATCGCCCCATCATTCCTAGCAATCGTCGCCGCCGCCGCCGCTGCTGCCGGATCCCAACATCCTCCGACCGAGACGCAACCCCTATTTATCATTCCTCCCTCCCTCCCGAAGCTGAGCGATTTAACACCCTCCCCTCAAACCTGATACCTAGCAATACCCCCCCGACGGACGCCCCTCTATACCTACCCCATCACCCGCGACAAGACGATACCTGAAATCGCCAATCTTAGGTTTAGCATATTCACACTCACCTATGATACGATACCAACCCATACTAGCACCACATGTCAAACCTGAATTTCTCACCAACTCCCCACCAATCTGCCGGTATCACCCCATATTTTTCGCAGTGCGACGCGAGATTGCCGGCACGTTGAGCAAATTTAGACTGGTAACACAAACAGCACCACGAAACCTCAGGTTTGAGTTCAAGTTCTTGGAAGGCATCGCCAAGACCCCATACCTCAACATGCTACTCGCGCCGTACAGTACGGTACACTATTATCACCCAAAAGTGCTATTAGACGATAATATTATCCGCACGATACAAATATCAAAGGCCGATTCGGCGACTCCCAGGATAATAAAATTCGAACGAGTAGTACCGTACTTCTCAGGTTCAACGAGCACAGTACCATATCTCACCAACCACCTCCGAAAGTGAGGATACTTGTATCATAAAACCGCTCATCACGAGGCCCATAAAGCCTTCCTTTTGTGGTCTCACTGTAAGCCCCCATACACAACTCACTTCCCACCGCGCCTCGGGAGAAGACCCGAACGCCCAGCACCTCAGATAAGCAGATAAGCAAGGCAACAAGCGCCAAGAAAAATTAAGGTTCGGCTCCATCCCACCCTGCGAGCGGTGATGAGGTGCCAGGCGTAGACCACGGGTGTCACAATACGGTGCCTCCAGAGCCCAACTTTTAACACCCCATCTGCCGCGTGGGAGGAATCATACAGGTATGGTAAGGAGTGATGGGAGTCTCGGTCAGCATTGTACAGTGCAGTATGAAAATATCATCACGCATCACCATCGAACCTTCCCACCCCCCCCAAAAAAAAAACCCCTAAAAC
This sequence comes from Tuber umbilicatum, assembly GCA_003313605.1. NCBI lineage: Eukaryota > Fungi > Ascomycota > Pezizomycetes > Pezizales > Tuberaceae > Tuber > Tuber umbilicatum. The sequence goes on along the minus strand of QLOI01000528.1, from coordinate 943 downwards.
CAGTCCGCACCCGCCTAATCCGGGTGTTCCGGCTGGCAACGACACACCGTGCGGTACATCTCGCGAACTTCCCTCCGCAAGGAATGCGGTTCAGACCCGTGCGGAGGAACACCGCCCTATTCATGCCACCGTACCGTTCCGAGCAGTTGCGATTCCCCGCGAGGAGTGCCGTTCGAGAACCGCAGTACCCCGCGCGCCGTCCCCATACGCGAATATTTCCGGATCCCACTTTCCATCCCTCCAGAACTCTGTAGCTAAACCAGCTAAGGAACTACTGTACGTACAGTATCAAAAGAGAGCCATCATAATTGGTAACTAGTCCAGCGTAATTCCCGCCGATCCCATAAGTACAGTACAGTACAGTACAGTACAAGGAAATGGCGAGCTTAGCGCCGCTTTAGACTTCAACCTTACGGTACTATCGCAGCCAACGGGAACCCCTAAAGAACCCGCGAAGCACTCCAGACCATACAGCACCAACTTACGCTACCGCCGATTTTTCCGTCGCCAGCCTCGTACAGTACCCCGCTTGCTACACCGAAAACGCCAATTCCAAGGAACCAAGTAATCATGCCGAACTCTCCGAGCACGATACCACCAATAACAATTTTCCACACCCGCGCAATGACCGAGTTAGCTAATGTTTGCAAAGTCTCACGGAATCGCAAGTGATCATACTATCTTCCGAACCGCCACTGCTTCCGGCGACCGCTCCATGGAAATTCACCGTAGCTGTCGACATCCAAACTTGCAAAGGTGGAATTGTCATACCAAATTTTGGTCGGTTGGGGCGGTGGATTGTTGTTGGCTCACTCGTACTCGGTATGGCTACTGCGTTGAGGGCAGACAGCACTATCTGTTCTACGGGCGCCTGACGTAATTACTGCATTGAATACCTGGGTACGGTACCGGTACGGCGGTCCGGCGAGATGTGCTGGGGTCC
>QLOI01000526.1:0-47315 GCA_003313605.1 Tuber umbilicatum | reverse complement strand
CTCAGAGCTCGGTAGAGTATGATTATGCGTATAGCGTAGTTAATTAACGGAGTAATGTCAGGGGGGCGTCGCGGTAATCAGTCGGTAATTTTCGGTTCGCTAATACTACTAGGAGTATAATTTGTAGGTAATAACGTGTTATATTGATAAGATCTCTTCTCCGTTCGCTGGCTGTCTAATAGCTGGGGAGGAACTCTTATATTTATATCCCGCGTGAGTTTCCGCGGTCGGTACATCTAATACCTATCCTATCTAAGTACCTCTAACAACCCGCTAACTAATTTATCTTATCATTCTGAGTGCGAACACCCGTAGACCCGGAATATTTTCTTACGCTTTTGGTCATCAGGCCAGGATAGCTGTTTTTCCTGAGGGTGTCCTAGACTCCGCCAGTCCAAAGCTATCGATGCCCTTGCCATATGAACTTAGTCTGAATATGCAGCCCAATTGCGAACATACCAGTCGTTCCTCTGTTATTGAAGTGATCAGTTTCAATATCAGACACCGGCGAACAATGCAGAGACATGACTGCATTATCTCAACGAAGGCTGGTAGGCTTAGCGCTCCATCGCTTCTTTGATTTGTCTAGCGAGAAGTTCTTGCGGCTACATCCCCTTGGCCTAAGTCCGATTGTTGGAGCTCCAGACCACATGTCCGATAACCCCTTTTTAAACCGACCAATAATTTCTATTTAAGTTATCTCATATTCTTTGAGACTCCTATTAAGACTTCGGTAATTCTTATGTCGGTCGGAATAACTATCTTACCGACAATATACGTCGGTAACTTATCGCAATCTGAGGGTTGTTTCCTTGGCAATAAACGATCGCTCCTTTATGCCTAACACACTCGGTAGGAGTGCCATCAAACTTTGAAGGTCCCTTAGCCTCGTTCGAAGGGATGGGAACCTTGGCATGGTTATGGTTTTGCCAGCAGCGACAAAAATCACTTATTCTGAGGACGTAAATAGTGATTCTTGGAGATCAACATCCACCAGTTTGAATGGCTACAAATCGTCAAGAAATATTAAAGAGTAGCAATGTCCTACAGCAAAAATGGCTTTATCCAAGATGAAAGCTAAGTCAGTAATAAGGCGGAGACAATAAAACAGCTATATCAAGAAAAGGCACGCAGAGGTGAAGGCAAAACTTTTAGATTTTCAAGAAACTCGGGACCAGGAACATATCAAAATAAAGTCACTAGAGAAAGAACTTTCTCAGGATAAACTGCGGTTATATCAACTTGAACTGGAAAAGAGTAAAGTTCAATCTGTTAAGACCAATAAAAATGCAATGGTTACAAAATATCAGACAGGACTTCAGGATTTAAAAAAAGAAACTTGGATATTAGGGACATGGGGGAGAAAATAGGCACCCAAGTAATACACTTGGTAAAACCAAGGTTGTCTGAGTAAGTTGCCTTGACTACGTAGGGAATAAAACTGAAGATCACCAAATACAAGGATAACCTGCAGATATTAAGTGCAGAGTCTGGTACAACTACGATGAGAATGGGAAATAAGAGAAACAGATATTACAAGGAAAGGTTGAAGCAGAATTGCAAGCAGGGGCAGTCTGGTCAGGAAATTGGAGTTCATGAGGTAGAGATATTGGATAATATGGATACAAATATGGAAAAATGGGGGAGTAGTACCAGCAGAGATATAATACTCCAAATGTACAAGTGAATAGTTAATAAGCTAGTGGAAGAAGCATGCAAGGAGATTGAAACATGGAAAGTATTGCAATCTAATTATTTTCTACTTCATGTGTTTGTTTTGGTTGTAATTTTTGATAATAGTTTGTTAAGGGATTCCTGTACCTGTTTTATGTATAGGACTATGTGGGATTTGGGAGAGTGATGGAGTAATCCCAATAGCATGTTATGTGGTTTCCCTATTTAGCATTAGCTTGCTGATGTGCTGCCGCTTGGTACAAATCTCATCCAGAATTTAGTCCTGGCGATTTCGCCTCTACTCTATATGAACATCATCATTCCCTTCTCTACGAACAAGCTTTGTTCGTGATTGACATCCTCAAGAAGGATTCTCGCTCACCAATCCAGTCTCTGATCGCCTGTACTATCAGTTTCACCATCTTAGCTAGCACTGTGTATGTCATTTATTATACTACTTAAACATAAAAAGAAACTAGATTTTAATTTAATGCAAAAGTACTCAAAGTAAGTATAGATCTGAATGGCAGCCTGAGAAAATTTACAAAATGCCCACATTTACACCAAGAACATTAATGGTAATGTCCACTATGCCAGTTCTTTCACTTTTTTTAAAAATTAATTTTCATAGACTTCTTGGTTGATGGATAGGTGAGAGAAAGTACACCATCAGATGCGAGGGAGGTCACGGAGAGGTCAGGAATGCGAGCAATAAGGGTGATATAAGAATTGTGGTGTCGTAGGATGGGGCTAAGTGTGGGAGTGGTTTGGGGGTTGACAAGAATGTATCAAAGGTATTAGCGGTGGGTACGGAATGAATGTTAATGTCACTACCAGTTATGTGGACAGCTGGTGGGTTGTTGAAGGACCCGTCGTCACTGGAGACATCGACTAGCCAGGATCTTGGCTTGAGAATCACCTTCGCCAGTCTGGCAATCTCATCATTTCGAAGTACAGAACATGCAGACTCTGTTCAGAGGGAACATTTTTGGATTTAATTCGCAACCTGTTGTGGCCGTTCTGGTGTCAAAAGGAATCTGATATTACAATCAGAAAATGGTTAATGAATTAAGACTTAAAAAAACGACAGGGAGTGCAAGACCCTCCTTCATATATGAAGTCTTTCCGATTAAAAGCACTGCTTGAATGAAATAAACTGGCAAGAAAGAGAACTAAAGAGGCTACATTCATGTTCGGTAGCCGTGAGACAGGACCAGTTCTCAGTAGTGGCTGGGTCAGGGAAACTATTATAATAGGTGTATGATGAATAGTATCTTGCCTAATCTCTGATGCTAGTTGTAATAACATATGGGTGGCAGGCACCCACAGCACCAAAGAGGTGAAAATGCAGACAAGAGATTAGGTGAACAAAATGTGGTTTGAACTAAATAACATGAGTAACTCAAAGTTTGATGAGTACTTACTGATGTCATTGTTAAAGGAACATAATCATAATATTGACTTGAAGCAAGGTATTCTGTCATGGTGATCAGGATATAGCAAGGCAGATTGTTTAGGTCCTAGGAGAGGTTTAAAATTTAAAACCAAAGGAGAAATGTTAGCCCATGAGGCTAACTTGATCTACCTCTGGAGAATGGCACAGTAACTAAATGAGGATGTGGAGGATATTAAGCGAAATCTGGTGCCTGAGTACATCAACTTTGTTGATATTTTCAGCCAACAGCTGATTGAATCCTGACCCCAGCATTCAAAGTGTGATCACAAGATCGAGCAAGTGCCCGATACATCTCCGCCGTTAAGCCCCATTTATCCACTATCAGAAATCAAAGTTATGGTTCTTAGTGATTATTCAAAAAAGATTCAACCTACAGGAAACATGAGTAGATCAACATCAGCATAAATTGATGGACGCGTCTGTTGTATCCTGTGCATGTGGGGCAAAGGGCGCTCTGAATGCTAATAGCAAATCAGGATGCAACCTGACTTTGGATTGGTGTCAGGGTGCAACAGGCTTACCACCTCAATCTCATGGCGTACTCAGGACGCACAGGGTGCAACACCTAATATCTGGACGCTAAACTCAATACTTAGAATATAATCAGAATACCATCAGAAGTCTCTGTTTACCCCTGTAAATATTGTCTGGACCCAGGTTACAGTCATGCTCCAGGTATTATAAACAAAATATTTTCAAAACAAGGTATAATTATTTATTATACTCTGTATACGCAACTTTTATTCACTAAAGACCCCCCCCTTAGGCTTCACACGCAGTAACCGTGACCATTCATGGAGTTATCCAAGTCCTGATGGTGATTACCAGAGCTTTTGACCTATAGAGACGTTGTCTATACCAGCGTGTAGCTGACGTCAAGCCCAATCTTCTACAAACGGAGCCAAAATCAGTGCAGCGGTTGTGGAGTAATCCACCCGGGGTCTGGAAAGCCCCCGCCCGGAGTACACACCACAGAGGGCAGCGATCTATTGGGTGTTAGTGCGATAGAGACAGTCTTCATACCAGCGTGTAGCAGATACCAGGCTCAATCATCCCCCGCAAATAGAATCAAAATCTGTACCGCAGTTGTGGAGTAATCCGCTATCGAGTCTGGAAATGTACTAGACTTGGGTACACTCCACACTGGCCAGCGATATCCTGGGCTTTGTTGTTATGGAGACGCTCTCTATACCGCAGTGTAGCCGACGCGAGGCCCAATCTCATTCAGCGAACAGAACCGGAATCCGTCCCGCGGTTGCGGAGTAATCCGCTATCAAATTCAGGAATGCGTTGAGATACGGAGTAACCACCTACACAAAGGTTACCGATTTCCTGGATTCTTGTGCTATCGTGATATTCTCCCTACCAGCGTTTAGGTTCCATCAAGCCCAATCACGTCCCGTAAAAAGAACAGTGATCCACCCTCCCGTCGTGGAGTAATCTGCCCATGAGTTTACAAAAGCACTAAGATAAAGAGAGACCACTGCCACAGCGGTTAGCGACCTCCTGGGATCTGGTGCTATGGGGACGTTCCTCATACCTGCGTGTAGATACCGTTCAGCCCTATTACCGCCCGCAAACGGGCACGAAATCCGTTGCGAAATCCGCCATCAAGTTCACCAAAGTACTAAGTTAATGATGGATCACTGCCATAGTGGTTAGCGATTGCCTGGGCTTTAGTACTATGGAGACGTTCTTTGTACCAGCGTGTAGCTGACGTCGATCCCATCCTGCTCCCGCAAACGGAATTGTAATCAGATTTACGGTTGTGGCGTAATCCACTATCAGGTTCTGTAAGCACTGGTGTTAAGACTGTTGTGATGGGGGTAAGGAGATGGGAAGTGCTGGTTTCATCTAAAACCCCAGGTAAGTAAACAGTGGAGTGCGTAGAGTTCAGCATGGGGGGACCGTTGAGGGGCTAAGAGGTGGCCGAGAATCAGGAAGAACAGTTGATAAATCGAGCCTTGATCAGATGTGGGTCAGAACCGAGGTCACGCCTGGACGCGACAGAGTTCGTTAAGGCAACGGTGGATCAACCGGATGCAAATGGATGTTACTACCGACACCTGGGTGTCTGGGGCGCAGGGGGCAAAGAAACACGGAAGCTGACGTCAGTGCGCAATTGCGACACACCTGACGTTGAGTATTCTTCCGATGATGATGTCCCCTGGCTGCTTCATCCATCCTGTTTGTACCAAACCCTGATTGTACTTTACGGTTATATATCGACTAGTGTGGACTAAACAAATACTGGTCAAAAATGGATAGCCTCCACAGTTAATAAATAATCTCCACGATAGGCTCGAAGAAGGGACTGTTATTCACTAGGTGGGACCTCAACAATGGATACAACAGACTGTGAATGCCCAAGCTAGCATGATAGAAGATAGCATTCCCTATTTGGTTCAGTTCATATGAATGCACTGTAATGCTCTCACTGTTATGTAACATATCCGCATGTTGCCAAAGAATGATCAAGGAGATCCTCTGGGACATACTCAAGGAAGACCTCATCAACTTCAGGGACAATATATTAATCCACTTTAAGACAATAGAGTAGTATATCCCTTTCAGGCATTGGGATATGTCAAAGTAGATGAGCTCAAGGAACTGCTATCACCAAACAGTGTGATGAAAGGCCAGAGCTGTATGTAGCCTTCGCTACGGGCCCCGTTTCTGGGGAGCGTGGACAAATTAACATAGGTTATTGTGATTAACAGGGAAAAAAATCATTCCAATCGGATTAAAACTGATGGAGCTAGATAGATTTGAAGTTGTCTAACTTCAAGGAGCTCTATCTCATTCAATTTTGGTCCCATGGAGACGATTCTTCTTTTAATCCGCTGTTAATAACCTACTTTGGGCGCCCCGCCCGTCGGTAACGGGATCCCGTAACGAACACTAGCTTTACGGGATTTGCAAACTTCTATCCACAATTGAATGTAGTATTCAGCAAGATTGCGAAACCTCACGCTGACCTAACAAACAAGCACACTAACTTCTGGTTGACACTAGCATGTGAAGAGGCCTTCGGCCTTGGCAAGTAAAAATCTACAACCGGGCCCATGTCAGTACACGATGACCGCGAACATCAAACTAAGTTAGAAACTGATACTAGTAACTAGCCACCAGGAGCCACGTTGTTCCTACTGAGCAAGTAGGATAAATGCAACCCGGCAACCTTCCAGGGTTCGAGGTTCTCACCTGTAGAGATGAATTATGATATCAATACTAGGGAAATGACTGCAATTGTGGTAGTATCCAAGGAATAGGATCATGTACTGTAGTAACTTGCGGACTAAACTACAATTTGAACTGATCATGAAAACTAGCAAAATTTCAACTGCAAGAAGAGTATAAACTGTTGACAATACTACTATGTTAAATACTTACAACCATTCAATTTCCGGGTAGTATGCCATGAAGGAAGATGAAATAAAAAGGCAGATGCACAGTCTATCTGTAGAGACTACGACCTTGAAGAAGGGGGTAATTCTCAAGTAAAATCTATGAAGACTTTTTTTCTCCTAGGAAAATGATTTGTTCAACGGGAGCGAGACATCTTACAACCTAAGTTGTTGCAGGCATGCCAAGGGTTCCAGTTAAAATGCATGATCCTGTAGCCACTCATGCCCACTGCCAGCAAAGACAAGAAGTACTTGAAGATACTAAAGTCGGTTAAGAAAGTGACCAACTATTGAATGGTGTAAATGGTACTACAGTAGTAGACTATATAGTGTATACAATGGTGATACTTAAAGTGTATTGTGGGCACATTAAGTAAGGATGTATTTGGAAGGTAGAAAGAATTGGTAGCGATTCTTGCCCTGTATTTCTCCTACAGAAGATGGGGGGTAGCCTCTATATTCACAGGTTTGCATCCTCCGCATACACTTTTATATTAAATATGTTTTGTTCCCAGATCACGTTAACGGTTGGTGGACAGAAAATTTCCGCCTGCCTTGTCTGCATACCAAGCAATTGTCACGTTTAATTGAATATGACAAAGACCATTGTGGAACAATTGGATTGGTCGTGCAGCAAGTAATAATGCAACATATTCTGTTTCAGTAGTTGATGTGGCACCAGAGGCCTGTTTCTTAGATTAAAAAGAAACACATGAACTGTGGAATAGAACAATTTATATGGAAAACGAATGGCGAGTATCTAGGCAGCCAGTAAAGTCTGCATCAATATAGGTGTCGATAGCATTGGTTGTAATATACAGGTAGACCAATAGTACAAAGCCGAATAAATATATTACAGGCAAATAAGACAGAGGAAAAAAGGCAAATGCAAATACAGAGTAGACAACGCCAAAAGAAATGTAAAAGAAAGAAAGTGCCAGTTTCCTATTTAGCCTTCCAGCTGCCACAGTTCCAGTGCTAGCGGCGGTTGGTGAGGTAGTCGCTACCCCTGCCATGGGAGATGGTTACCGCCGATGTATACCAAGATGAGGCAGGAGGCCTGACGTAGGTCTCTCCAAGGACTAGTCTGCCGTGCGGCGGGAAACCTCTCCCACCAGTGTCAAGGCAGGCTTGCTAGTATGGCTACCTCGTGATGGCCTCGCTGTGCTGGAACCGCCTGGATAGTGAGGTTTTCTCTTCACTAGTGTATTTGATATATGCTTTGTAGGCATCTGATCGCCATCTGCCTAGTGTTTGGATCTCTGCTTCAGAGATTCCAACTTGGATTGCCCATGTGGCCGCACCTCCCTGGAAGCTATGGCCATTCCACTTCCCCTGGTCCAGTCCGGCCATCGTTGCTAGATGTCGTAGCCTTTGAACCACATGCTCACGCGTGAAAGCCTGCAGCGCCTGCTTTCCAATGCAGAAAAGCGGAACCTGTTGGGGTTGGTGGGTATCGATGGCCTGGAGAAGATTCATCGCATGCAGTGGGCATCCCAAGTCACCTGTACCTGCAATAGTGAGTGTAATGCCAGCGCGGAAGGAGTCAGTTTTAGTTGCCTGAATAGTCAGTTGCAATAATGTCCCTTCTCCGTAAACTTTTATGCTCGCTCTCGTTAGGAACCAGGAACCAGCAGGAGAATGAGGGACCAAGTTGTTTGTCTGCCTCTCAGTATGTAAATTCGCCAACATGGAGGAAAGCGGCCAAAGCTAGTGCTAAAGGCTGCCCGCCGTACAACATCATCGAATACGCTTGTTGATGGTAGTGGATAATTCTGAGAAGGTGGGGGCGGACTAGAGGGGTCCACTCGCGTTGCTTTGGTTCATCATGTTCTCGATTAATGCCTTGAATTGTCCGCTGTAATCGCCGGTCATCAAAAGCACTACGGTCAATTCCCAGGTACCGTTGGTACGATTTAATGCCAACAAGGTATGACTTCATTGTTTTGGCCTTAACCTTTTCAACAAAGGAACAAAGCCATTCCACTAGTCAGGTTGCCCGGGCCGGGAAACATCTCCCACTCTGGTGCCTGAAATTGGATGGGGTACAGAAGAGTACAATACGAACCGTTGTGGTTTCATAGTTGCGTCGTGTCCCGGGGGCGAGTCCACTCCAGAGGTAGTAGGCTGCGGTTGCTGTGAGACCAATTTGTTTAATATAAGAAACCCACGTTTCCGGAGGTCGCATACTGGGGATAGTAACTGCTGTGCCATGTTAGTAATCCTCTCCATATCTACTCGTGAGAGCGTATCTGCGGGAGCATTCTCTTTGGTCGAGATTCATTGAGTTTGGATAACCAAGTGAAGCTCCGTTGCAAGAAGTCAACATCTCCGCAGGACTGGCATTGTTGCCCGACCTATTGTGTCATTAGCTAGTCCGTGGGCGACTGCCCGGTTGTCAACATGAATTAATGCCCTTTTCCCTTGCCAGGTCTGGCCCCAGCATAGTATAGCTTGTTCAACAGCCTTCCTATTCAGTGTATTAATATGGGGGCATGCCTCTCCATGCCTAGTAGGTAAGGCAATCGCCAACGCGATGTTGGATTGGACAGTCGGTTGTGTCTTGCTCATATACAAGGTGCCTAACCCTTTTGAACTTGCTTCATCGGTCCAGAAACAGGTGGTCTATCGGTCCCGGGTAGCAATAGACCTCTCCTGTGTGCCAGAATGTACTTCGCCCCACCACCGTAAGTCCTTTTGCCCTTCACTTGAGATCCAGCGGCGCTAGTGCCCGGTGCCACGGGGGAAGTATAGTTCCATGCTGTGGAGGCTGCGGAGGAAGGTACCGCCGAGAGGTACGACTGTTGACATGAAGTTAAGGTATCCCATAAGCTGTTATAACTTGAAGAGTGAAAGCGAGTTCTTTTCCTGAGCAGCTGGGACAATGGTGCGTGCCTTGTACAACTTATTGGTTGGGAACCAGATTACCATCGATTTGGTATCTAGCTCAGTTCCAGCAAAGGTGGCTCTTGCTCCTTCAGTGCTCTTTGAGTATTTAATATTTAGTCCTACCTCACAGCACACGTTGGCGAATATCCTACTGTAAAGTGTCGGCCCGGAGGCTGGTGGTAGAACTAAGAAAGAATCATCTGAGTAGTGGATAACGGAGGCCGGGAGCCTGTGTTTCCTCAACTGGTATTCCAATATGCAGTGAAAGGCTTCCGTGTATATGTTGAATAGGTATGGGGCAGTCCTTAACGCAAAGGGGGGAAAAAGCGTGAAATAGTATGCGCCTGGCCAGTGAAATGCAAGTAGGGGGGAGTCAAGAGTGGATACAGGGATGTGTCGAAAGGCCCTCTCAAAGCCGCGCTTGACCAAGATGCAATTTGGTCCCTATTTCCGTATTGCCTCAATAGCATCTTTTATGTTGGAGTATGATAATGTCCCATAATTCTCCCGAATGCCATCGTTGATTGTGGGTGAGCCGGTGACTGAGTAGGAGAGAGGGTGTATGGGTTGTTTGGTACCATCAGCCTTGTCAACTAGACCTAGTAGTAAGGAAACGTAGTATGGAGGGAGGCTAGCGGGGTTATTGAACACGCGTAAGCGGTTTAGATGAAGCTTATTTTCAATATCTGTGCTTACGGAGGCAATATCAATCATAGCTGATGATAGGTTGGGGTGGATTATAGTATGCTCCCGATGGCATTCATACCCAATCCTGGCTCCATATCTGCAGATTACAATAAGAGTACAGGTTATTGCCAGATCACGAAATCCTGGGATTAGCAGTTGCTATCCAGTGAGTTCTAGCGGACCAGTGGGCATCGGGATACTGTGTGGAGTGAATAGAGTGTAATGGATAGGTGTATTGAGACGAGCTGGGTGTTCGCTAACAAGCCTGCTAGTAGCAGTATCACGAGTGCTAGGCGTCACGCATGGTAGGCCGGTGATGGGAGCCAGCGCTTTAGGAGAAGTGAATTTAGCGCTATTATCAGGATAGGAATTCCCATGTGCGGGTGCAAAAGAAAAAGAAACCAGGCGGGGTCCATGAAGGGTGGGAAAGTGCTGGAATAGGGTGCCCTAGCGTCAATGTTGGCTATGGCGAGGAAGAGTAGAGGGGGCAGTAGTGCTATGCGTCCATTGGGAAGCCCGGTGGCGACTGGCACAGGAGATACAAGCGTGCTGGTAGCGGCATTGTGCCAACCTACACTGTCTCTAGCTCTAGTTCCGGCAGAGCTGAGGCGTAGGAGTTTCGCGCGCCATGCTGGTAGTATGCGGGCTGGGCTGGTATTGATATGGAGGGGCATAGCTGGATCAGTGCTCCGGCCGTTGCGGGGCATTTTCTCGGATTGATAGTTCATACATTCCTTTTGTATGAATGGTAGTCGGCTTCTGTGGTTGACTCCTAGTTGGACGTGATGCTGGTTGGGTGAAGCAATTCACGGCAATCAGTTGGCTATCGAGTAGTTGCCACTCAGCAGGTGGAAATATATCTTAGCCACTTGCAACTCGCTTCCTGTGGTACCGGAAGTGATATGCTTTCACTTCATCCCGTGGATACTTTTCCAACAGCTCGTTCAAGTTCATAGTATAAATGCAGAGGGCAGTGGCGAGCTCATCTGGAAGACCAAAAGGCGCGATCTTGTTCAAAATTCCGATGTATGCAGCCAAAGCTTTGAAAAAATTGCACATATGGTGGTCACTCTTCTTTCCGTCTCTCTCATTCTGCTTAAACTCAATTCTGCGAATGTTGATTGTCATACTTGTCACGGCACTTTCCTTCTCCCTGGCGTGGAGCTGGTATATGTTGGTTGGCTTAAATTGGTTCTCGATTAGCTGTAACAATGCATTCCATTCCACACCTAGGAAAACTGTTTCCGCCGTGTTGACAATTCCAGATGGGCTCTGGGCTTTCATCAGGGTTGTTCCATGAGTGGGATTTGACGTACCGTGGCCGCAGGGTTCAACTGGTATCTGCTCATAGCTGTTTGCTGCCTGTAGTTCATCTAGCGGAGCTTCCAATTCAGCAATTTTGGCAAGAATGGTGTTTCCCGGAGGTGGTTGTCTGCCTAGGTTGGAGTACAGTGGCGCATGAGGGCTGGCCTCGACAGGGCTTGGTGGATGAGGGTTGCGGGTGTTAAGCTGGTTAAGCACTCGATTGATAAGGTCCTGCTTATGGAGGCAAAGTAGTTCGCTCATTGTACGAAGGTTGATAGGTGGGTCTGATGGGGGGGCGAGGTTGGATTCACTGTTTCTTGTACTGGGTGTAGTAATTGTTACCGGCTGTGTGAGACTGGAGCTGCTGGGGGTGGCTTACGCCAGTGTATGGCTATCGGTTGAGGTGTTAACTGAAGGGGAGTGTGAATATTCCGGGGTACTTGGCTTGGTTTCATTACTCTGGCTTCTTGAGCTGTCAGTAATCTCACACCTTAAGTCTGTGGCTGGGGTTGCCTCGTCATTGGCACAGCGGCTTACTTGTTGTCGGCCACGCGTCGACTTCCGAGTTGCCCCACGGCCTCTTCGCGTATTGCCACGCGTAGAGGTTCCTCCGCGTCTTGATGATCCCCACGGGTCCATGATAGATATGGGTGTACTTGGTAGTAGTGTATGGGGAATTGGCAGAGTGGCTTAGGCAAGGTTTTCCGTGTTAGGAGTCTGAGAATGATACCGAATGCGAGGTGCAGGAAGCGGGTGGCAGGAAGCGTGAAGTGTGATAATCAGATGTTCGAGACAATTGGAGATAGGATATGCTAGAGGTCTGGGGTCTTGGGGTCCCCGAGCTATAACCCAGCTTTGGCCTGGCAACCAGGGATATTTTTTTCCGCTAGAGCCTGCAGCCTAGTTTCTCCCGCATGTGGGATCCCTGGTACTTTGCCCCATTGGCCATGGGTTGTTCCAACTCTCCATTGAGTCCAATGTCCTTTGTTCTATTTTTTTAAAGAATGATGTGTTTGGCGCCCTTAAGATGTGCGTCATTAGGGCGAGAAGAAAATTAAGTGTGAAATGAAATCATATATGCTAGGTCAGATCTGGTTCCAGTCGTTAACTACATAAACGATCCTATTATTGATTGGTAAAGGGATTGGTCCGGTATCCGTAAGTCTTCAACCCTATTTGTAAGTTGAATGCCTTTTAGTAATAGTATCGAAACGGGGTTATAAATATCCATCCTATATTAGAAGAGGACTGACTTAATGTATTGTTATTAAATAAGATGTATCCTCTCTGATGAATAAGTTATGTCTAGCCCAAGTAAGAAGCTAGCTTCTCCTAGATCTGTAATATGGAATGCCATTTTCTCGTCATCTATTGGTGTCATTGAGTAGGTGGTGTTTGCTAAATGGAGGATGTTGTTATAAACGTAAACCGATATGGACGTGTGGTGTCTAATGGGAACGAAAATTCATCAGACCAGCGCCGAGAGCGTAAAACCTTTTGAGATTAATAATTTAGGAAAGAGAACATATGATTCATTGGCTAAGTGCTTGTCTTAAAGGTGACATCTGTTAAGTTCCTGTGCATTATCTCCGTTGGAGTACAATTGTAATCGTCGCAAGTAAAATTCCCCCTTCAATTAACACGACAACAAGGTTGATTTAACATCAAATTGTCGTGGATACTATTGCTTTTTGACATTCAGTACAAGGAGGCAGTGTAGGGAGGCACATTGAATGATGTGTGCAAAGGTTTCTTCATTGTCGAATATGAGTATTTGTGCAAATCCTTGGTATACTGGTCTTGCACAAGACCTTTCTAATGTCCTGTTTGATTTCGGTTTTGATTTGAATACCTCAGGCTACTTGCAGTCCATCAAGATTCTATTACCAGGTTTGTCCCCACCATTGATAGTTGTATTCACCTCCAGTGCATTACCCTCATTGTCTATAGCAGAATTCCATTGATCTTTTAAGTAGGCTGTCAACAGCTTGGTACTGATGACTGGAGCAGCATACGGTATCTCTGTGACATTTCTACTAAAGCAATGGGCTGGGCTTGAGACTCTTCCAAATCTGGTCCCTTGTCACGATTCTAGGCTGACTTCACAATTTTACACTATGACTCAGGTACTAGTCATAGAGTTTTATTTGTTATATGGTTTTATGTTATTGATTTCATACGCATGACTTGTTTAGAGGTCATGGGATGTTTTACAGGACTCACAGTTGTAAGTCAGATAGTATTGTTACACAAATGACCCATTTTGGGTCATCTGATGTTATATTTTCACATGAGCTGCGCTAGTGACTCATAGTTTTATGGTTATTGTGCAATGGCTTGTTTGAGTCGAAGGATATTACGTGAGTGTATGAGTCACAATTGTGACTCATAATGGTTATTTGGATTTGTAAGCGGGTTGTGGGAAGATCCATATAAGGACAGACTTGGGTCATGCAAATAGCCATGCTTCTCAACCACTATTTACCTTGTCTTTAAAAATACAACACCATGCACTACATCTTCACATTTTGTGTTGTAAAACAAAAATTTCCCTCACGCCCCGCCCTGCTCCTTAGACCTCTTCGGAGAGATATCTGTAGCCTAGCCCAGTAATCCTACCTGGTCCAGGAACCATGCATCTCCCGCCTCACTGCTTTCCCCCCGCGTCTACTCCCCCTCGCCCCCCCTCGGTTAGGTCCCTCCGCCATCAGGGGAGGTACTCTGTACGCACCACGCCCTATCCCTCTAAGGCCCCTAGCCCCGCCCCTACCACTTCCTCCATTATCCGCCCCCTTGATCCTGCTTCCTCTGTTTTCTTCAATGCCAAAGTACTAGAACAAGAAGTCACACCGCTTTTCGACGCCAATCACAAAAACAATATTGCACTCCTGCTGAACACCTTACCCCCCCCCTTCGGTTGGAACGTCTTTCCCATGCCGTTTGAAATAAACCTGTTTTCCACAGGGGAAATGATTAGCATACCCCTACTGTGCTCTATCGCAAACGCCCGCAGCGCCCAAACTCGTCAAGCCCCCCCTCCTGCCTCTACGACCAAGCTAGCCCATCTCGAAACTTAGGTTGTAGGCCCATCTGCCGGCCTCCAGGCCCGTCCCCCTGTTCCCCCCCCTCCCTCCTTTGCCAACATAATGGCCAACACCCAGCCCACTGTCACAGCCCCCCCCACTCTCATTCCATAAATTAAAGAGAAAGAGAAAGAGAAAAAGGGAAAACGAAAAGCCACCCCGGCCCAGGTAGCTGAAGCATCGGCTGCTGATGTCCCCCAAAAGGGACCTGCAGCCCTACTCTGGGGCCAAAGACGTTTCTTGGCATCCAGCCTCTCCCAGGTGCATAACCCCACCGAAAAACAAATCATCCGCACTTTTCCTGACATCGCCGCCAATGTCGCCTGCATCGTCCTCCGCGAAGCCGATTGCCCATTCCTACTCTCCCAATCCCCCCTCTGCAACCGCAAAGGCACTGTCACCCTCTTAGTCAATTCGCTCTACACCCCTTCCTCGTCCTACTCTGCTTATTTCGCTCTCCTCACCTCCTGTCCCAACCAGGGGTTTCCCATTGTAGACAACCCTTATGACACCTGCGGCCTTGCACCTTCCGAAACCCCAGTGGTCATCCATAGTGTTCCAACAGAAGTGCTCCCCCCCCTCAAGGAGGACATGCATCACATCATGTCCACAGCCATCTGCATCGCCTGCGAAATCAAAATCCTGGACTCTCAATTTCTCCAACCTGATCCTAAAGTCTTGAACGAGAAAGAGGCCACTTTCATATTCGTAGTCCTCAACGCAGAAGATGCAGGAAGAATGGGAAGTGGGATCCGAATCTTCTCCAAGAGTTGTTCTGTTCGACCTGCCCATACCTTAAGCCGCTATGCTCAATGCCGGAGATGTCTTAGATATGGGCACATCCAGGCAATATGCAAAGCCTCACATCCTGTGTTCCCCCTTTGCGCTGGTCACCACACCCACTCCGACCATCGCTGTACCAACCCTGGACGCCCTAAAGGTGGTAACCTTCGTCCTGTTCCTCAATTGTGCCTGGCCTAACCGCTCCACTGTGCCTGTTGTAGTAACACCCACCCCGCCTTCAACCGCTCTTGTTCTGCACGTCCTGTCGTGGCCGACTATCCATTAGATGACCCAATGGATACTACCCCTTCCTGGCCTACTGCCAACCCTGCCTCTCTGCCCCTCCCAACTAGGCCCATCACTCCTCCCCGCCACGAACAGTAAGAAGATCACCCCCGTACCCAAACCGGGGGCAGCTGGGAAAACAACCTACAAGGGCCCCAGCAAAAGCCCCAGCACCACAATGGGCCCTAGGCTTCTACCCTCCTTCCACAACCAGACAGCGCCGCTTTGGCGGTACCTTAAACATATTCCAGGACGATGATGCTCTCAAAAACACTCTCTTCAACCCTATCGCAGTCCATCCACCACAACCCCCACCGCCTAACAATGAATAGAGCCTCTCCGCCCCCAACACGGACCTGGGTGCTGGGCGCCTGACCCCCACTCCTAAAAATGCCCTAAACACCACCTCCCTAATTGTTTGTGAACACAATCGCCTTCACAGCTGGAATGTGTACTTAACTTTGTTTTTTTCTTTTACAGAGACAATTTCCCCCCCGGTTGTGGCCCTCTAGGACCCCCCTACCAGGCACGGCCCTCTTCTTTCCTTCCTAGGATACCTCACCCTGTCTGGTCCCCCCACATCCCCTTCGACCCCACCCAAGACAGCGTTCTACATAGCTTAATCCCTCAACAAAGCCAGCAGCATCACTTCAAGTTTCCCCACCTCAGATATGGGAATCCTGAAAATCTACTCCCCTAGAAGCCTGTTTAATAGGACCCTCACCACCCTTCAAATGACGAACGGCTACTCCACCACCTCAGGCCCCACAGGCCTCACACGCACTCTATCCCCAACAGACTACTTCCAAGGCTCGGATGTCCCCACCTTGTTTTTAGGCGATTTCCACATACATCACCCCCTTGCCCACCCACTCACAGAACTTACCCACTCTGAACTAAGACTCTCCGCCCCCTACCTTGAAAAGGCTTCAGACCTTGGATTCTCCCTACTCAACACACCCCGGGAATTCAAGCGCTTTCCTTTTTGCGGCATCTCCCCGCCCTGCGTTCTTGACATCTCCTTTGCGAATGCTCATTTATCCCCTTACTTTGATTCCTGGTCCGTCCCATGGCCCTCTTCAGGTTCAGATCAAGTCCCCATAGTCATAGAACTTTCGACCCCCCTTTGGCGCCCACTACATCCCTAGCTCAATTGGGCCAAAACCATGTAGGAAGACGTCACACCTCTTCCCAAAGCCATCCATGTTCCTCAACCCCCGATCCAAGCATCAGCCCTCTAGCTGGATGCATGGTTTGACACTAACTATTCCCGGATCTCCCATATCCTCTCCCCCAATACATCTCTGAAGAGACCCTGCCCCCACTCTAAGCCATGGTGGTCCCCCATCCTCACTGCCCTGAGAAAAGCGCTGCTCAGGGCCCGGCGGTCAGCCCCAGCTCACCCTTCTTTGCCTATACACCACATGGAGCTCTGCACAGCAAGATCCTGCTACCATCGTGAACTCAAGAAAGCTAAGACCAACCACTGGTCATCCTTTCTGGTAAAAGATGACAAGGCAACCATTTGGACGGCCAAAAGGCTGGCAGCGGGAAGGCCACCCCTGACGTTCGCCTCCATTCCTGGCATCGACGACCCCACCCTTATTAATAACACCCAATTAGACCATTGCTGCCACGACCGCCCACCCGTTAGCCCGAAACCCATACGCAACAACCCCGCTTTCCATCCCATCACCATAGAATAGGTTTCAGCCGCACTCCGTGCCTCCTCCAATATCTCTGCACCAGGAGCAGATAGTATCCCCTACGGAGCATGGAAACTGGTCCACTCCACCCACCAGTCCATCATACCTTCCCTCCTCTGCACACTCCTCGCCTATAACCATCACCCCCCGTCATTTAAAAAGGCGGGAAGAATAGTACTCGACAAACCTGGAAAAATGGACTATACCTAACCCGCCTTCTTCCGTGTTATCATTCTATTACCCACCCTCTCCAAAGTACGTGAAAGAATCTCTGCCATCTGCCAATCCAGCATGGTCAGACACCTAGGACTAAGAAACCCTCTTCAATGTTGCTCGTTAGCCCTGCTGTCCACAAGCGATGCTGCGTTCGTCCCGTTCAACGAAGTCCGTGCCCTGCAAACAGCCTAGCTCATGGTCTTGTCTCTTTTTCTCGACATCAAAGGGAGCTTCGACAACATCCGTTCTGAGATCCTCCATGACATGCTGGCTTCCAAGGCAGTTCCACCCAACCTGTCAAACTGGGTCTCGTCCTTTCTACAAGACTGAAGTTGCTCACTAGTCTTTCAGGGTTCGTCAGGTACAACGGAACCTGTCTCAGTCGGGGCACCCCAAGGCTTCCCCATTTTTACAACTCTGGTTCCTCATATACATATCATCCCTCCTCATCTCTCTGCCCGAAGGCCTGATGCTGTAATATGTTGACGACATTGCAATCACCACTGGCTCCTCCTCCTACCAGCAAAATATTGTTATGCTCACCTCCCTCTTCGATAACCTCTTAGAGACCGCCTCCCACCTCCGCGTCAACTTCTCCGTCGCAAAGACTGAACCTATTCACTGGCGAACCAAGCAGCAACGCACCCCCCCTGCCACCAATGCAATCTTGTTACTAGGACTAACGTTTCCCCCGTCTCAATTCTTGAGATGGCTGGGCTTCTGGTTTACCCCGTCACTTCACACATCTCCTCACTTTCTCAAATGTTTAGCGCTCGCCCAGGTAACGCTTGCCATAATTTGTCCGCTGTCCCCACCAGGAAATGGCCTCCCCCCACACATGAACCAGTGGCTGGTCACCGCCCTCGTCTTCCCCATCCTCACCTTCAGAGCGGATGTGTTTATTCCAACCGCAGGCACGGTCTACAAAATAACGGTCCTGTGGAAGAAAGCATTAAGGTGGACTACCAACCTGTTCACGTCCTCCTACACCAACATACTCTCCACCAAGGCCTGCATACTGCACCTTTATCTGGCCCTCGCAAGCAAACGTGGACTGGCCACCCTACGTATTGCCTGCTCCTACCCTTGTGTTACCCCTGCTACTGCCCGATCAAGCCCACTTTGCCCCTCCAGTGATCGGTACTGCATCCCCCATTCCTGCAGGTACCACATTCCCTCCAGGTCAGGAGCCTATGGCTCCCGCTCCTGGCTGGCGGAACCAAGTCACGGCCCCGGCAGTACAACCCACCTCCCAATCGTCATACTACTCCATACCATTTCTCACATTGACCCACATCCTCACTCCTTTACCGCCCTGCCTGCTCTTCGTATCCTTCCAGGAGACTCTCCCGCAGTTGCTAATTACCTGACCATCGACTCACAGATCAACTCCATCTCTCTCAAAGATTGGGCTAACATCTCCTTTTCCCCCTATTACACCGCAAATTTCTCTACCGCCCCCAACCATTTTATGGGCTCAGATCACCGTATTGCCGGGCGCATCCATCAAATGCGTTCACACCACAGCTACCTCGCCGACCACACTTCATGGTCAACACCCCCAGACCATTCCCGCTCCTGCCCCAGGTGCCTTGGCCCCGCAGAAGACATGCAGCACAAGATACTACAATACCCTGCCACAGCCGGCATTCGTGCTATCCCTATGTCCTCTGTTGATTCAATAGCCCCCTCTGCAGCCCTTTGGACATCCACCCACCTCCTGGTCGAAATGGGGAGATATATTCGCATCGCCAGAATTAACTTCCCGACACTTGTGCCCACCCTGCTTCCCATTGCTGAAAACCTTGGGACATCACGGTCCCCCTCGTCATGCAGCAGCAGCTCATCCCACCTCACCTGGTCTGGCCTACCTTGGTCCTCTCCCTCTTCTTCAGAAACACAGTAGGAGACGCGCTAAACCTACTCGCGATGTCATGGAACTCCCCCTCTTCGTCATTATTTAGGAAAATTGATTTTGTGTGAGATTTTTGGTTATTTTGATGTTTATACGTTTGGTTCTAGTCACCAATAGGGAGTAGTGTTGAAGGTTTTCATTTGATATATTTCCTTTGTACTTTGGACTGTGAAGGATGATGATGGTTTTGGTTTTTCAATTGTTTGTGCGGCTTGTTTTAAGGGTTTTCCTTCACCATAGCCTAGTTGCTTTCTTTTTCTTTTAGTCAGTTGTTCATTTGATTTAAGTGGTACAATTAAGGAATGTGCAGCACGGGCTATGAAACCCCTAAAACCAGCACATAGGCCAGGCTCTCCCGAGCGATCACAAAACCCTTCAGGGGTATAAAAACTAATGCCGGAAAGCCACCTCTCCCCAGTCACGAACCTATAAACCACCACAAGGACCCACTGAAATCCCAAAGAAACAACCGCACAGTGTACCCCTGAGACCTACATGTGGAAAACAAACCCCCAGATCCAACCTTAGCTTGGTTGACGCACTTGAACCTGAACTAGCCAGAACTAAGGGCCCAGGATGTACCGAAAAGGAGGTTCTAGGGGAAGGTAGGAGAGTAGTAGACCTATGCAGGTGGCAGAGGTGTGTGGCAGGTTGAATCCGTGACCTCAGGCCTCTTGGCAAGCAAGATGAGTGGCAGTATGATGCCAGCAGGGTGTGAAAAGAGGCAATAGAGTGCCAGCAAGTCGCAGTTGTTTAGGTGCAAGCCAGTTGAAGGAGAAAGGTAGTAGGGTACCAGCCAGAGGATCCCAAGGCCAGGCGGGTTGACGAAGGGCGGGTGGAACCTTAGTGAAGTAACGGAACCAAGATATTGGAGGGGGGGGGGCAGTAGGGTGCAGCCGATGGCATGGGGGAGAGGAGAGGAGAAGTAGACCCAGGAGTGATCCAGCTATCAGAAACGTGTTCGTGTCCTGCTAGACGCTTCCCAAGCACCCTCACACATCCAGGTTTATTACGGCTTCTCTCGTGTAGTCCCTTTATTCACAGAGAGGAATCGTAACTAACTGGTGGGGATACCACCACCCGGATGTGTGAAGGGAAGGGACTTGGCGAAAACGACCGTGGCCAGGTGGAATAACCCTTGAGAGGATTCCCAGGTTTCCGCTTACCGCAAACTGTATTCCCAGCTGTCTGAAGAAACAAGGGTGGGTATACAGGACGGTGAAAATGTTAAGTCAGGTGCCAAACAAAAGCGAGGAAGTGTGGTGAAATCATCATCCTGATATGTTGAGATGGAGTAGGAGGAGCGGTCTTGAGGGTAGACCTCAAGAGAAGGCAGTAAAGATGATGCCCGAAGGCAAGGAAGTGATAAAAGTGATGGCCAGCACCTCCCAAGGGGGTGGGTGCTGGCCCCGAAAAGTGTTGATAGTTTCTGTAGTGTTGAGTCGTTTCCGATTAGGAAGTAAATTTCAATGACCGGAGTTGTAAACGAGATGGAGGATGCCATAGCCTACTGGCTTTTTTAAGTTTTTTTATTTTTTTTCAACATATGTTTATTGATTCTGGCCCAAAAACTTACATGCAGCTCGCGCTACGGCATACAAAAAGCCTTAATTTCAACGCAGTAACAAAATAAAAATAACAAATCTCAAATAACATAACCAATTCTTCAGAACGGGAAAACGTAGTCCCCAGCATCGCCAACGATGACTAACCCAAAAAGTAAAGCAAACGATAGCCCAAACCAAGTGCCCAGGTCAAAGAAAATCATAAGAGAAGAAACCTATCATCATAATCACCACCCAAAGCTGACGCCGTGGGCATCCAACCCCAATAACAGTAAAGTAGTGAAGAAAATACCTACTAAAACGGCTTGCAAGAAGAAAAATAACAACCAGAGGCCTCACTCGGAGGAGGCAGGGGAGGTGGAGAGTGGCAACGGCGAGCCAGGTAGAGGGGCCGCCGGAGGGGAGATTAAGGCTACACGAGGCAGGCAGGGGGGGAATCTAGTGGCCGTGGAGCAAATGAAGTGGGCTATACTTATGATGAGGGGGGCCGAAGACCAAACAGGAGCTTCTGGCGACAGGCTGGAGATATCATAAAGGTGGTATGCTCTCTCGTGGGCCTTAGCCGGACGGTGGAGGATGGCGTGATGAAAGGTCTCTTCTGTCTCCTCGCAGCAGGGGCACACCGTGCAGGTGTCGTGGTTGGACCAAGAG
This sequence comes from Tuber umbilicatum, assembly GCA_003313605.1. Classification (NCBI taxonomy): domain Eukaryota; kingdom Fungi; phylum Ascomycota; class Pezizomycetes; order Pezizales; family Tuberaceae; genus Tuber; species Tuber umbilicatum. The sequence goes on along the minus strand of QLOI01000526.1, from coordinate 25,693 downwards.
GGATGGGCAGCAAGGTATCTCTCGCCCGCCCGCATTTGATAAAGGCGACCAGCAGAACACTGGGGCAAACCCCTGAAGGTGTGGGCAGTAAAGGAAGGAGAAAACCTATAGTTGAGGGGGGGCGGCGAAGCAGCCCTGGACGCAAGGGTGGTGGTAGCAGCCATGGACTTAAGGGAGCCATAGAGTGGGGCGCCCGCAGGATCCTATGGGCGGGGGTGTATCACGTGACGAGATGCTAGGGGGAGCCTGTCGGGCAGAAGAACTTTGACGAAGAAAGCAATGTCATCGAGGGGGGGGTGGCGTCCAGTAGCAGAGGGGGCGGTGGACAAGAGCCAGAGACGATAGGACCCACGCAGAGAGGCTAAGAGGCGACAGTGTGAGGAGTTGCGTCTAGGATCCCAAGTCGGGGACTGGCGGACCAAGCCGGGCAGACTCAAGATTGATATGGGGCGGTGAGCAGAGTAGCTGAAGGGGAGCCAGCTTTCTCTTATGCTACCAGGCCAGGAGGATAGGGGGAAGGGAGGCTTCATGATAGTGGACGGCGGGAGCGGTGGCCCTGAAACTGTTGGTAATCCAGCGGGGGACCTTGTGCAAGAAGGAGTCAAGTTTGCGAAGGATGGTGGCGTTGAGAATGAGAAGGTCAGCGACATAGGTGAGGACGGGGACAAGAAGTCCTACGGCAAGTTTCCCACAATACCAGGGCGAGAGGCCCTTGCCGGAGGGGCTGAGGGGTTTGATAAGAGTAAAAGAAACCAAGGCGAGAGCCAGACGGCGATGGAAGTGCGAGGAGGTTTCCCAGTATGGCGTGAGCCAGTAGCTGCGCCATCAGAGCTCAGTCGTTGAGGTGAGCAAAAGGGAATTGATTGAAATAGGGGCATGACAGACAGGATTGCGGTCCCTAGACGTGTGCCAGTGGATAAGCTCAGTTTTGGGAACAAAGAAGAAGACCAGCAGGGGGGCTGCGCGAGTGTAGAGGGAGAAGAAGGCGTGTTACAAGAGCCTGATATTGGAGCGGCAGGAGGCGGATCCCACCGTGGCGGAGAAATCGTCAATGTAGGAGATAACAACACAAAGGGGGATGGAGATGTGAAGGTGAGGAACATATATAACAAACAATAGAGCTGAAATAGGGGAGCCCTGAGAGGTCCCCACCAAAACTGGCGAGAAATTTTGTGGGGCAAGTTGAAAAACGAGGCGGCATTGCCAGGAGGAGGGAAATTACGAGATCCAGGAGACCAGGTACCTAGGGGTAGAGAATGGGCGGAGCATAGTGCAGAGTTGGTTAGAGTTGACATTGTCAAACCCACCCTTTATGTCGACGAAGAGGGAGGGGACCTTGAGGCCAGTGGTCTGGAGGAGCCGGGCTTCATGTTGAAGGGTGGCCACTGCACCATAGCAGCTGAGCCCAGCCAGTGAACCACATTGGTGGAGGTTGAGGAGGGGGGTTAAGCAAGAGAAAGCAGCGAGTCGATACGCCATGATCCTTTCCAGGACCTTGGAGACTGTCTCAAAGAGGACAATGATGCGGAATGAAGCGGGGTTGGACTGGTCAGCCTTGCCTGGCTTGTCGAGAACGATACCATTTGCTTTCTTTAAGGAGGAGCGGTGGAAGCTATGCTGGAGTGAGTAGCAATAGGAGGAGGTCTTTGTTGACACAATGGATATTTTTCCTGACACTATATGGAATTGTGTCAGGGCCAGGAGCAGACAAGGAGGAGGAGAGGCGAAACACAAGTGAAACGTCATCATGAGTGATGGGGGGACGTTGGGCAGGGGAGGTAGGAGGAGTAAAGGAGGAGGGGGAGGAGAGCAGAGTGGAAAAAAATGAGTGATAAGAGCCGAGTTGATCTCCAGGGGGGTGGAGGCATTGGGGAGCGAAAGGAAGCGCTCAGGAGCCTGACCGTGCGTAAATTTCTTGGCATCCCAAATGGAGCGAGAGTCCGTAGACGAGAGGAACTGGTCCCAGTTGGTGGCCTTAGCTTTCTTGATTCCCTTGAAATAAGTATTACGAGCCTGGGTCAGTTCCCAGTGAGTGGAAGAGCCATTGCTGTAGCTGCGTGAGGTGTGGTGGGGGATACGCTGAAGGTTTAAGAGGTTGGGGGACCACCCAGGTTTCGAACAGGAGGATGGGCGTTTAATTTGAGTAGTTGACAGTACTGGGGCGGTAATAGCCGCCAGGTTTGAGTGGAACCATGAGGCGAGCAAGGACGAGGTGGGGAGGGAGAGAGCCTGGGGAATGGTGACTCACTGGAGGATGGGTGCAACAGGGGACCAGTCAGTGGCTTTCCAGTTGGGCCTGGGGGGGGGGGCGGACTTGGAGAGTTGCCCAAAGGAAACAAAAACAGCAACATAGTCGGAACCTGTGGAAGAAAGGGAGGTGTTCCAAGAGTGGAAGTAAGGGAGGAGGCTGTGGTTGGCGAAGAGAAGATCCAGAACGGAGGTCCTGGATAGGTTGTCAAAGGGGAACCTGGGATAGACGCCAGGGTTATTGAGGAGAGAAAAGCTATTAGCTGAGGCCTTGGTAAAGTATGGTTCAAAGATTGAAAGCTTTGAATGTGGGATGGCTCGTAGGGGGTCAGGGAGGTGGTGGTGAAGATTGAAGTCCCCCAGTGTATGCGTGGGGAACTGGTGTTAGAGGGAGAGAAGATCAGGAGATAAGGTGCGGAGTGTCTCATTGGGGGTGGTGGTGGAGTAAGAATTATACAGGAGGAACAACAGATGAGGGGGACCAAACACACCCTCAGGGGAGCGAAAGTTCACACCCATTTGGTCACCCTGCTCAAAAAACAAAGGAAGAACCAAAGCAACAGAAATCAACTGCTCAGGTAGGTAGGCAGCAACGCGTGTCTTGTATTCCAGGGAAGTATGGGGGAAAAAACATTGGTAAGAGCTTGCACCCATTGGGCGGCCTTTAAACAACGGAATATCTTGCGAATCAACAACAAGAGTGAAATTCTGCGCAGAGGTAAAAAACGACAACAAAGTATGAAACACATAACCCCTACCAAGCCAATTGTGTGGAACGAAGGAAAGCACAGGAATGGAAGCACCAGGGGTGGAGTGGGAAAGTAGTGAAGCACGTGATACCGAGGGCGCAGGTGGTGCTCTCATTTACAGGGCCATATCGTTGTCGTGGGTAGAATCCTCCACCCAATTGGTAGTTGGGGCACCGGAGGGGAAAGGCTGTCTTGCGGGCAAGGAGGCAGCCAGGAGAGGGCGGGAACCAGAGGCAGAAGGGAGAATGCGGGCGGTGAGCTGGCTTAGGTGACGAGTCATACAGAGGACGTCATCGGCAACCTGCTGGACCGTGTTCAGAGGGAGTTGGGATGAGGAGGAATGTTGATGAGGAGTAACAGGGTCGGCTGAGGGGGGTCTCCGCTGAGGGGCATCTGGGATGACCTGGTCCTTGGGGAGCCGGGCAGCTTCTTTCTGGGCAACCCTTGTTAGGCAGGCAGGGGAGGTTGCTGGGTGTTCATTATTGCAGTTAAAGTAAAGTGAAAGGGTTGCGGTGCAGCAATCACGGACCGCCTTGAGGTTACCCTGCTTGGAGCATGTCTCATTTGCGCACCTATGCGGGGCCGTGGAGTGGGGTTTTGCAGAAATGGGACAAGGGTGGTGGGCCTCCTTACCGAGGGGATTCAACTATCCGCAGCAATAACATTTCCGGCACTGGGTGTCACAGGAGACCCGGTGAGCGAGGTGGACATTCCTCATGCGATTTAACAGATGGACCAGGGCCCCATCGCAGTGGAGGTCGGGCCCAAGTAGATGAAGATCCTGAGAGAGGACAGAGACGATGACGGAGGTGGTGTTTTTAGATTGACGAAGCGCGTGGTCCCGCTGGAGCAAGCGCGCTGCAAGGATGGAGAGGTCGCTTGAGTTAAGGGCGGAGTTGTGGAGTTTGGAGAACAACTCTGCCGTGTTAGCCAGGAACATGGAGAGGGGGAGGTTGTGAATGAGTATATCGGTGAAAAGGGGGGCGGTGCGGACTTCCTGGAACAGGTTTTCCCCAACCAAGAAAGATTGGTGTAGCCTTTTGGAAAGTGCGAGAAAGAGAGTGGCATAGGCCAATGATAGCGTCCTGGGGTTGGCGGTGAGGGTTACCGCCCCATTAGCATCAACTGAGGCGGAGAAGGCGACCCTGTCGGGTGCAGCCAGGAGACAGTAGTACCGAGGCGATGATGTCCGGAAGAGTAGCGGACATGTTCAAGGGGTTCACGAAACAGGCTGGGTGGAGGGGGGTGGCGTAGAACCGACGTTGGGCAGTACGAAGCGGGGGGGGGATATTTATCCATCTCACTGTCCCTGGTTGCTGATGCAGAGACAACCTGAGCAGCCATGGCACGCTTGGCCCCCTGTGAGACGAGCTCGCAACCTGGGCCCAGCTATCGGACTTAGGCGGGGGAGAGGAGAGAGCAATAGTGTAGCCCGGAGGGGGTTCAGGGACAAAGTGCTGACTGATTAGGGTGGGGAACCTTTCCATTTTGGAGATCTCTGAGGCTTCCCCACCGCTGGGGTTAACTGAGGTGAAGAAAATGTCAGCCTCATGGGAATCATTGTTGTCGCTTACATACCTCTCTGGAGAGCTTTACCACTGGCCTGAGACAGGGATTGGCAAGTCGGCCGAGGGGACCGGGAGATTACCTTGGCGAGAGAGGAGGAGGAGAGGCTTCTTCTTAGGGGGAGGGGGACCGGGGGCTACTGAGCCACGAGCGGCGTAGGGGGGGGGAGTAGGCCGTGCAGCAAGGGAGGTGACCTTAGAGGATAGATCACGCAGGGCAGGTGTGATCAACGGATCCGCTTGGGCGTTAGCGCGGGGAGGAGGAGGAAGAGCGGTGGCTTTCAAAAGAGCAATCTCAGGCGAGAGAAGATCGACTTTGGCAACCAAGGCGGCAAGAACAGGATGGATGCGCCTTTCACCGTCAGCAGGATTATCGGAGGAGGAGGGCGGAACGAGCGACGTAGGCACGACCGCTAGGTCAAGAAGGAGGGACATTGCCCCCACAGCACCAGAGCGGCAAATGGACTGGTCTTCGCGAGAGGGGGCAAGGACTGGGGTAGGGGCCCTTGAACCGATGGGATTGGACCTCAGGCGGTTGGGAGAGGAGGCGGTGAGTTATGGGCCTGGGCCAGGGAGGGACAGGAGGGGCAGGAAGGCCTGACATAGTGGCAGGGCAGACACAGAGAGCAAAGGGGGAAGAAAATATTTTACCTGACCTGGCAAAGAGCGAGGCTGTGGGCAAAGTCTTCAGGCCAATGAGAGCTGGTCTTGGCAGAACACTTGGTGTGATTTTTTTAATCGCTGTCATTATAATGGAGACCGCGCATGCCATAGCCTAGTTGCTTTTTTTTTTTTTTTTTTTTTTTTTTTTTTTTCAGTCATATGTTTCTCGTTTCTGGCTTAAAAACGTACATGCAGCTTGCGTTATGGCATACAAAAAGCCTTAATTCCAACCCAATCACAAAGGAAACAACAAAAATCAAAACATAATACTCCTCCATCACCTTAGCGGAAACATATCCGCAAGCATCACAAACGATGACGAACGAAAACTAGTAATGAAAATCCCTGTCAAAAACCAGCGGAGGCAGCCAGGCTAGTTACAAAAGGATCGAACGTTAAGAGAATAAATCTAACCCCAAGGACGAACTCAACGCCTAACTAGCAATGAAAGAACATCACGGGGCATTAAACCTGCCCTGATGTCAAGCTTAGAATAGCGCAGTAAGATGCCAGCTGAAAAGTAAAAAAAAATAAACAAAACCAGGAAAACCGCCAGCTGAGTTAAGTGCCAACCATGCTGACCTCCTCCTCCACCTCCTGAGGATCCAAACCAGGACTCTGGGGACGGGAAAGGCAGATGGAAGAGTGGGCGTTGTGGAGGCCTCCACAATTGACACACCTGACAGTAAGATGATGGTAAGGGCGACCGCCAAAATGATAGGTGGCAGTGGGGAAGGTGTAATCCCCAGTGGAATGTCTGATAATGCACCAGCGGAAGGTTGCTGGGTTGGAGCACTTGGTACTGTGGTGGCCAAACAGATGGTAGTTTGAGCATTGGGTGAAGTAGTTGAAAAGAAGGCGACGTTCAGACCTAATGGTGGAGGAGAAGGCCGAGAGCCTCATGTTGACGAAGCCGGTGGACTTTGAGCCGGTGATTGAAACAACTATCGTTGATGCCGCTTTACCGGCACGGGAGTGATGAGAGGTGAGCCATCTGGGTTGCTGTGTGAGAGCTAGGCCCGTATTAAATGTGGTGAGCTCAGTGGAGATGGTGGCCAGGGGGTACTGTTTAGGTATGCCATGGAGCAAAAGGTGCGTGGCTGGGGTGTCCTGATGGACAGTGGTGGTTCCAGGGATCAGGTGGAGGGAGCAAGAGATCCTGCTCTTGAGCGCGAAGGCCTTTACATTCTCCATGGCAGTGAGAGTGACATTGCCGCCTTCAGGCGACACTGTCTGAACGTAGGTGGTTGGGAGAGCTGTGTTGATGCTGTCTCTGAGCTCGATGGCAGTAGAGGTGAGGGAGAAGATGTCGCGTTTGATGACACGACGTCCCTCACTCATATTGATAGACTTCTTAGGCTGTGGAGCTTTTGAAGGATCAACCGGTTTCGCCTCTGTTGCACTAGGCTTAGGAGTGTGGGAATGTTTTCTCTTCGTCCCTTTCCTCGCCACAGTGGCCCAGGTGGGAGAACCAGAGGAAGAAAAATTCGTAGATGGTGCAGGATGAGGGCGGGTGGCGAGTGGCGTAGGGGGATCCCCTGAGGCCTGAGGAGGTTGTGGTAGCGAGGGAGCTGTAGTGGGGGCGACCGGGCGGTTGGGGTCCACAATGTGAAGAATCTCGATTTCCTCGCAAAGAGCCACGAGGTCCCGAGTGACAGAGTCCAAGGCCCTCCTGTAGGCCGTAATGGTTGGACGAAACACCTGGAGGAGGATGGTCGCCTCAGGTGGGGTTTCGAATTCTGGTATCTGTAGTTCCACGGCACTCTTCACACAGAGACTCTGGAAGTAGGTGGGGTCCGTGTGGTCGAACTCCTCATCATCCCTGGTGAGGATGGGGAGCTGGGACTGAGTGTTACTGTGCGGTCGCTTTTGAGGAGGGGGTTCTCCAGGAGGGAATGCAGGGAGGGTGGGGGGGACGGAAGTTTCAACACCACCAAGGGGCGTGAATCTAGACCCTTAGGAGGGGGGATTTGGGTTGCGCCTCTGGCCCTCTCCATTCGGCTTGCGGGAGGGACCGGGCGAGGAGGACATGGTTGTGGAGTAAATGCTTTGCCTGTGCGGGGTAAGGAAGGAAGATGTGAGAACGGGTTTTCAGCCAATGAGAGAAAGCCTTTGCGAAAAGCTTGATGCGGGTTTTTCAATCCCTGTGGTTGTAACGGGGACGGAGCATGCCATAGCCTAGTTGCTCCTTTTTTTGTCTGTTTTATTTTTATTTTTTTTCCATCATGTGTTTGTTGATTCTGGCCCAAAAACTTACCTGCTGCTCGCGCTATGGCATAGAAAAAGCCTTAATTCCAACGCAATAACAAATGAAACAACAAGACTCAAATAACGCAAGGAATCCTTCAATCTGGGAAAACAAAATCTCCAGCATCGCTAACAATAAATACCGTAAACAGTAACCCAATCCTTAACCCAAAACAACACCCCAGACCAAGCAAATTCATAAGTAAAGAAACCCATCATCATGATCACCACCCACAGCGGATGCGGTGGGCATCTGAAAACAATGACAGTAAGCAAGTAAACAGAATCACCGCAAGCATTGCTGGCGAGGAAAAAAAGTGTAGCGCTCTATAAACTCACTCAGCGGAGACAACGGAGGCGAACAGGGTCACCGGTGAGCCAGGCGGTAGGGACGCTGGTGGGGACAACGAGGATAAGGAAGGCATGCTCGGTGGAAATCTAGTGGCCATGGAAGAACCGAAGCAGGCCAAATTGATTATAAGGGGAGCCAGGGACCAAACAGGAGTGACTGGGGCCAGGCTAGAGATACCCTGAAGGTGGGAAGCTCTTTCCTCGGCCTTAGCTGGACAGTAAAGGATAGCGTGATCAAAGGTCTCGTCTATTTCCTTGCAAAAGGGGCACTGTGTAGAGGCACCACAGTTGGCCCTGGAGGTGTGGGCAGCGAGGTAGCTTATGCCGGCCCTCATCTGATGACCACGGCTGGCAGAGAACTTGGGCAAGCCCATGAAGGCGTGGGGGGTGAAGGAAGGAGGGAACTTGTAGGAGGGGTGGGGTGGCGGAGCAGCCAAGGAAGCGAAGGCAGAGGCGACAACCTTGAATTGAAGGGAGCCATAAGGTGGGGCTACCGCCGGATCATACCGGCGGGGAAGTAGTAGGTGAGGGGAGGCCCGACGAAGCCTGTTGGGCAGTGGATCTTTGACAAAGAATGCAATGGCATCGAAGGTGATGTGGCGGTGCGATGAAGAGGGGGCAGTGGACCAGATGCAAAGGCAATAGGACCTGTGCAGTGGTGTGAGGAGCTGAGCGTGCGAGGCGGCGCGCCAGGGGCCCCAGGTGGGGACACGCGGGTTAAGGCGGCCTGACGCGAGGTTGACATTGGGTGGAGAGAAAAGGACGCGGAGGACAGCCAGCTTTCTTTTATGCTTTAGCATGAGGAAGATAGGGGGGAGGGAAACCTCGCGGTGGAGGATGGCAGGGGTGGTAGCCCTGAAACAGTTGGTGATCCAGCGAAGGACCTCGTGCCAAAAGGAGCCAAGTTTGTGAAGAATAGTGGCGTTGGGGATAAGGAGGTCAGCGCCTGAGGTAAGGTCTGGGAGATGAAGCCCAACAGCGAGTTTCCCACAACACCAAGGGGAAAGGCCTTTCCCAGCGGGTTCTAAGCCGCTTGACAAGTGCGAAAGATGCCCAAGCCAGGGCCAAGCGGCGGTAGAAGTGGAAGGAAGTTTCCAGGGAAGGGTTGAGCCAGTAGCTGGGCCAGCAAAGCTCTGTGGTTGGACTGAAAAGATGGGAGTTGATTTAAGTCGGGGCATGGCAGACAGGATTGCGGTCCCTAGATGTGTGCCAATAGATAAGCTCAGTTTTAGGAACTGAGAAGGAGACACCCAGGGGGGCTGCACGATTGCTATGGCTGAGGAAGGCACGTTGTAAGATCCTGAGGTTAGAGCGGTAAGAGGAGAAGCCTACCGTGACGGAAAAATCATCGATATGAGAGATTACCACGCCACGAGGGATGGAGATATGAAGGCGGGAAACATATATAACGAACAAAGGTGGGGAAATAGGGGGGCCCTGAGGGGTGCACACCGCCACAGGCAAAATGATTCAAGGGGCGCCTTGAAAAATGAGGTGGCAATGCCGGTAGATCAGAAACGACGAGATCCAGGAGACCATATACTTTGTGGTGGAAAAGCATCGGAGCATAGTACTGACTTAGTTGGAGTTGACGTTGTCGACACCACCCTTTATGTTGAGGAAGAGGGAGTAGACCTTAAGGCCAGTGGTCTGGAGCAGGCGGACTTCATGTTGGACGGTGGCTACTGGCTCACAGCAGCTGAGCCCAGCTAGCGAGCCACGTTGGTGGAGGTTGAGGAGGGAGCTAGAGCGAGAGAAGGCACCCAGGCGGTACGCCATGATTCATTCCAAAATCTTCGCGAGCGTTTCTAGGAGTACAATGATGCGAAATGAAGCTGAGGTGGAGTAAACAGACTTCCCAGGCTTGTCGAGGACGATGCCATTTGCCTTCTCTAAGGACGACGGGTAAAAGCCATGCTAGAGGAGGGGGGTGAGAAGCGATAGGAGGAGATCCTTGCTGGCTCGCGGGATATTCTTCCAGACCCCATACGGGATTTTATCAGAAACAGGTGCTGACGAGGAGGAGGAGCGAGGAAGGACCGGAGAAACTTCGTCTCGAGTCACTGGGGGGGAGTCCGGCAGGGGAGGAAGAAGGAGAGAAGAGGGAGGGGGTGGTGGGGAATGGGCAAAAAGTCTGTAATGAGAGCCTAGTTGATCTCTAGGGGGGTGGTGGCATTGGGGAGGGAGGGGAAGCGTTCAGGGGCCCGATCATACTCGAATCTTTGGCATCCCAGATGGACCGCGGGTCCGCAGAGGAGAAGAACTGGTCCTAGTGGGTCGCCTTGGCTTTCTTGATCGCATTGAAGTAGGAGTTGCACGCCTGGGTCAGTTCCCAATAAGAGCCGGAGCCATTGCGGAAGCTGTGTGAGGTGTGACGGTGAATACACTGAAGGCTTGAGAGGTTGGGGGACCACCAGGGCTTTGAGTGGAAAGATGGGCATTTGGTGGGGGTAGATGACAGCACCTGGGCGGTAATAGAGGCCAGGGTCGAGTAGAACCACAACGCGAGAGAGCACGAGGTGGGGAAGGGGGGAGCCAGGGGGATGATAATGGACCAAAGAATTGGGACAATAGTGGACAAGTCGGTGGCTTCCCAGTTGGGTCTAGGGGGGTAGACTGACCTGGAAAGCAGTCTTAAGGGGACGGAAACAGCGACATAGTCGGAACCTGTGGAGGGAAGCGAGGTGTTCCAAGAGTGAAAGTAGGGAAGAAGGCTGTGGTTGGAGAAGGCTAGGTCCAAAACGAAGAGCCTGGATAGGTTATTGAAGAGGAACCTGGTGTAGACCCCAGGGCAATTGCGGAGGGAGATTGCGTTGGCGGAGGCCTTAGTGATGTAGGGCTCCGAAATCGACAGCTCTGAATATGGGATGACTCGTAAGGGGTCAGGGAGGTGGTGCTGGAGGTTGAAGTCCCCAAGCGAGAGCGTAGGGAACTGTTGTTGGGGGAAAAGAAAGTCAGGAGATAAAGTGCGGAGTACCCCGTTACGAGTGGCAGTAGAGTAGAAATTATAAAGGGGGAACAACAAATGAGGGAAACCAAACACCACTTGGGGGGAGCGGAAGTTCACACGCATATAGTCACCCCGCCCAAAAAAACAGGGGAAGAACCGAAACAACTGAACACCTCTGCTCAGAATCATAAACAGCCACCCGTGTCTTGTACTCAGAGGAAGTAGAGGGGAAAAAACATTTATAGAAGGTTGCACCCAAGGGGCGGCCCTGAAACAAAGGAACATCCTGCAAAGTAAGGACACGAGGGGAATTCTTTGCAGAGGTAAAAAATGAAAACAAAGTATGAAAAACATAGCTGCTACCAAGACAATTATGTTAAACGAAGGAAAGCTCAGTAGCCGAAGCACCAGGGGGAACGTGTGACTGTTGCGAAGCATCTGATAAAGAGGGCGCAGGTTGTGCTATCATTCAAAATTCCATATCGTTGTTGTAGGTAGAATCCTTCGCCCAATTGGTCGTGGGGGCACCAGAGAGGAAAAGCTGTCTAGCCGGGAAGGGAGCGGCCAAGGGAGGGCGAGAACCAGATGAGGCAGGAGGGGGCCGGGCAATAAGTTGGCTTAAGTAATAGGCCATGAAGAGGGTGTCATCGGCAACCGGCTGGGCCGTGTTTAGAGGGGGGTAGGATGAGGAGGGTTGTTGTTGAGGTGTAAAGGGGTCGGCCGAGGCGGGTCTCTGTTGAGGGGCATCAGGGATGACCTGGTCATTGGGAAGCTGGGCAGCTTCTTTCACAGCAACCCTCGTTCGACAGATAGGAGAAGATGCTGCGTGTTCGTCATAGAAGTTGATGTAAAGTAAAGGAGTTGCGGTACAGCAGTCAGTGACTACCTTGAGGTTGCCCTGTTTGGGGCACACGTCGTATGCACACCTATGCTCGGCCCTGGAGTGGCCCTTCGCACAGATGGGGCATGTGTGGTGGACTTCTTTGCAGAGAGTTTTTAAGGGTCCAAAGCAATAGCATTTGCGACGTTGAGTATCGCCGGAGGAGTGCTGAGCTAGGTTAACATCCCGCATGCGGTTGAATAGGCGAATCTTAGACCCATCACTATGGACGTAGGACCCGAGAAGGTCAAGATCAAGAGGCAGGACGGCCATGACCACGGAGGTGGTGTTTTTCGATTCACGGAGGGGCTGCTCACGTTGGAGGAAGCGAGGCGAAAGAATATAGAGATCGATGGAGTTGAGAATGTAGTCGCGCAATTTGGAGAATAACTCCGCAGGGTCGGCTGGGAGCATGGAGAGGGGCAGGTTGTAGATTAGGACATCAGTAAAGAGATGTGCGGTGCGGATTTCCTGAAAAGGGTTCTTGCCCACCAAGAAATACTGGTTGATCTTTTTGGAAAGGGCCAGGAAAAAGGGAGCGTAGGCTGCGGATGCAGTCCTGGGGTTGGCGGTAAGGGTAACCGCTCCATTAACATTAACGGAAGCGGAGAAGGCGACTTGGAGGATGCAGCCAGCGGACCTTAGTACCGAGGCAACCATGAGGGGAAGGGCGGCAGACTTGTTTAGAGGGTGGACAAAGGAAGCCGGCGGGAGGGGAGGGGCGTAGTACCGACGTTGGGCAGTAGGTAGCGGCCGAGGGGGCCAGTTTATCTCGCTGTCCCCGGAGGCCGATGCAAAAGTAACCGGGGCAGCAGTGGCGTGCTTGCCCGCCTTCTCAGATGAACTCGCAACCTGGGCCCAGCTATCGGACTTGTGCGGGAGAGATCAGGAGGCTACCGTGTACCCTAGCGGAGGGCCAGGAAGAAAGTGCTGACTGATTGGATTGGAGAACTGTTCCTTTTTCAGGACTTTCGAGGCTCCGCCACAGGTAGCATTGACTGAAGTGCAGAAGATATCGGCCTCACGGGAATTATTATTGTCTCTGGCGTAGGATTCAGTAGAGCCATACCACTGGCCTGACACAAGGATTGGGAAGTCGGCTGAAGGGACAGTGAGGTTGCCTTGGCAAGAAAGGAGGAGGATTGGATTCTTCTTAGGTGGGGGCGGGAGGAGGAGCGGCTGAGCCATGGGAGGCGTATGGGGCGCGAGGGGGCCGCGTGGCCAGAGAGGTGACCTTGGAGGACAGTACACAAAGGGCAGCAGTAATCAGAGGGTCGGCCTGAGAGCCAGCAGGTACAAGCGGTTGAGAGGCACTGGCTTTCTGGAGGGCGACCTCCGATATGAGGTGGTGGACTTTGTTGACCAGAGCAGTAAGAACAGGAAGGATGCGTCTTTCACCGTCGGAAAGATCATCAGAGGAAGTGGGAGGAGTGAACAGAGTGGGAAAAGTTGCGGGATCAAGCAGTAGAGACTCAGCAGCCTCAGCAGCAGAGCACCAGATGCACTGGTCTTCATGAGAGGGGGCGAGGACCGGGGCAGGGGCCCGAGAGCCGATGGGATTGGACCTCAGGCTATGATGAGAGGAAGCAGTGCATTGGGGGCCTGGGCCAGGGGGGACAGGAGGGGCAGGTTGGCCTAACATAGTTAGCAGGAGAAACACTGAGAATAAGGGGAGGAGAGAAGGTTTTACACAAGCGGGGTAAAGAGTGAGGCTGTGAGAAAAGCCTTGCGGCCAATGAGAGCTGGTCTTGGCAGAAAACTTGGTGTGGTTTTTTTAATCGCTGTGGTTGTAATGGAGACAGAGCATACCAAAGCCTAGTTGTTTTTCTATTTTTATTATTTCCTTCAGTTTTTCATTTGATTTAAGCGGTACAAAGAAGTAATGTGCAGCACACGCTATGAAACCTCAATAACCCCCACCTAGGCCAGGCCCTCCCGCGCTGTCAGAAAGCCCTCAAGGGGTATAAAAGCTAACCCTAGAAAGCCACCTCTAGCCAGTCACGAACCAATAAACCGCCACAAGAACGTCCTGAAATCCAAGAGAGACAACCCAACAGTGAGCCCCTAAAATCCATCAAATGAAAACCAACCCCATAGATCCAACCCTTACTGCATCCACGCCCTTGAACCAGAACTAGCCAGAACTAAGGGCCTCGGATGTACCGAAAAGGAGGTGCCAGGAGAAGGCAAGAGAGTAGCAGACCAATGCAGGCGGCAGAGGTGTGTGGCAGGTTGAATCAGGGACCCCAGCTTTATTGGCAAGCAGGATGATCAGCAGTATGATGCCAGCGGGGTGTAAAAAGAGGCAGTAGGGTGCCAGCCGGTAGCAGTTGTTTAGGGTGCAAGCCAGGTGGAGGAGGAAGGTAGTAGGGTACCAGCCAGAGGATCCCAAGGCCAGGCAGGGCGGCGAAGGGAGGCAGGAACCGTATAGAAGTAATGGAACCAAGATAGTGGAGGATTGGGGGCAGTAGGGTGCCAGCCGATCCCATGGGGCTGAGGAGAGGAGGGGTAGACCCAGGCGTGATCCAACTATCGGAAACGTATTCGTGTCCTTCTGGGTGGTTCTCAAACACCCTCACACAACGACATTTATTACCGCTTCTCTCATGTAGTCCCTTTATTCTCAGAGAGGAAGCGTAACTAAGTGGGAGGGATAACACCACCAGGATTTGTGAAGGGAAGGGAAGTGGCGAAATCGACCGTGGGCTGTCGGGAGAAACCCCAGAGGGGATTCCCAGGTTTCCGATTACCGCAAACTGTATGACCAGCCATCTGAAGAATCGAGAATGGGCATACCCGACCGTGCTGATGCTAAGCGGGTTGCGAAACACAAGCGGGGAAGTGTGGAGAAACAACATCCCGAGATGCTGAAATGGGGTAGCCGGAGCGGTCTTGAGGGTAGGCCTTAAGCGAGAACTGTAAAGATGATGCCCGAAGGCAAGGAAGTAATAAAGGTGATGGCCAGCACCCCCCAAGAGCGAGGGTGCTGGACCCGAAAAGTGGTCATAGTTTTTCTGGTGTTGAGTCGTTCCTGATTTGGAAGTAAATTTCAATGACCGGAGTTGGAACGGAGACGGAGCCATAGCCTGGTTGCTTTTTTTTTTTTTTTTTTTCTTTTTTGTTCTGTTTTGTTTTTTTTGTTTTTTCCATCATATGTTTATTGATTCTGGCTCCAAAACCTGCATGTAGCTCGCGCTATGGCATACAAAACGCCTTAATTCCGACGCAATTATAAAGGAAACAACGAAAATCAATACCTAATACCCCTCCGTCGCCTGAGCGGAAACATATCCGCAAGAATCGCAAACTATGACTAACAACAACTAGTAATGAAAATCCCCATCACAAACCTGGAGGGGCGGCCAGGTTAGTCACAAAAGGACCGAATGTTAAAAGAATAAATCCAACACAAAGGACGAATTCTATACCCAACTGGAAATGAAAAGAACATCTGCGGGCAATGAACATGCCCTGATGTCAACCCCATGATGGCGTAGTAAGATGTCAGCTGAAAGGTAAAGGAATAAACAAAACCAGCAAAACCGCCAGTTAAGCTAAGTGCCAACCATGCTGACCTCCTCCTCCACCTCCTCAGGATCCAAACCAGGATGCTGGGAGCGGGAAAGGGAGATGGGAGAGTGAAGGTCGTGGGGTCCTCCACGATTGAAACACCTGAGAGTAAGATGACTGCAAGGGCGACCGCCAACACGACAGGTGGCTGTGGGGTAGGGGTGATACCCAGTGGAATGTCTGATGGTGCACCAACGGCAGGTTGCTGGGTTGGAGCACTTGGTACTGTGGTGGCCAAACCGATGGCAGTTAGAGTATTGGGTGAAGGAGTTAAAACCAAGGCGACTTTCAGACGTAAAGGTGGAGGAGAAGGCAGAGAGTCTCTTGTTGACGAAGCTGGGTGCCTTTGAGCCCGTGATTGAAATGACTATGGTCGAGGCCGCTTTACCGGCACGGTAGTCATGAGAGGTGAGCCATCTGGGTTGCTATGTGAGGGCTCGCCCCGTATTACATTTGGTGTGATCCGTGGCGATGGTGGCCAGGGGGTATTGTGTAGGTATGCCATGGACCAGAAGGTGCGTGGCTGGGGTGCCCAGATAAACAGTAGTGGTTCCAGGGATCAGGTGGAGGAAGGAAGAGATCCGGCTATTGAGAGTGAAGGCCTTCACATTCTCCATGGTAGTGAGAGTGACATTGCGGCCTTCCAGCGACAATGTCTGAAGGTAGGTGGCTGCGAGAGCTGTGTTGATGCTGTCACTGCGCTGGATAGCAGTAGAGGTGAGGGAGGAGCCGTCGCGTTTTATGACAAGGCGTCTCTCTCTCATGGTGATAGACCTCTTAGGCTGTTGGGCCTTGGAAGGATCAAGGGGTTTCGGCTCTGTTGCAGCTGGCTTGGGAGTGTGGGAAGGTTTTCACTTCTTGCTTTTCCTCGCGACAGTGGCCCAGGTGGGAGGACCAGAGGAGCGACCAAGTGCAGGTGGTGCAGCAGGAGTGGGGGTGGCGGGTGGCTCAGGGAAAGACCCAGAGGCCACAGGTGGTTTTGGTAGCGAGGGAGCTGTGGTGGGGGCGACAGGGCGGTTGGGGTCAGTGATGTGAAGGACCTCTATTTCCTCGTGAAGAGTCATGAGCTCCTGAGTGACAAAGTCCAGAGCCCTCCTGTATGTGGTGTTAGTTTGACAAAACACCTGGAGGAGGATGGACACCTCAGGTGGGGTTTCCAATTCTGGTATCTGTAGTTCCACGGCACACGTCACAAAGAGACTCTGGAAGTAGGTGGGGTCCATGTCGTTGATCTCCTCACCATCCCGTGTGAGGACTGGGAGCTGGGGCTGGGTGTTGCTGCGTGGTCGCTTTTGAGGGGGGGGTTTTCCAGGAGGGAACGCTGAGAGGGTGGGGGGGAGAGAAGTTTCATCACCCCCAAGGGGCTTGAATCTAGACCTATAGGAAAGAGAATCCGGGTTGCACCTTTGGCTTATTACTTTTCCCTTGCGGGAGGGACCGGGCGGGGAGGACATGGATGTGGGGTAAAGGCTTTCCCTGTGAGACATAAGGGAGGAAGCTGTGAGAAAGGGTTTTCAGCCAATGAGAGAAATTCTTGGCGAAAAACTTGCCGTGGTTTTTCAATCGCTGTGGTTATAACAGAGACGGAGCATGCCATAGCCGAGTTGTTTTGGTTTTTTTCTTTTTTGTTTTTTTTTCTCCATCATATGTTTATTGATTCTGGCACCAAAATGTCCATGCAGCTCGCGCTATGGCGTATAAACAGCCTTAATTCCAATGCAGTAACCAATGAAATAACTAAACTCAAATAACCCAACCAATCCTACGAAGCGGGAAAACATAATCCCCAGTATCGCCAATGATGACTAACGTAAAAAGTAAAGTAACCACAAACCAAAACAACAACCCGGTCCAAGGAGAGTCATAAGTAAGGAAACTCATCATCATAATCACCACCCACAGCTGACGCGGTGGGCACCCTAAAACAATAATGGCAAGCAAGTAAAGAGAAGTCGAAAAAGAAAAAATAAGCCACCAAGGCCTGGGGAGAAGGAGGCAGGGGAAGAGGATGAGGGCACAGGCGGGTCAGGCAAAGGTGAAGGCAGTGGGGAGGCAGAGATCCAAGAGGCATGTTGGGTGGGAAACCAGTGGCGGTGGCCAAAATGTAGCGGGCCAAATTGATCAGAAGGGGGGCCGAAGACCAAACGCGGGCTTCAGGCGCCAGACTAGAGATACCTTGAAGGTAGGATGCTCTTTCCTGGGACTTAGACTGACAGTGAAGGATAGCGTGATCAAAGGTTTGGTCCGCTTCCTCGCAAAAGGGGCACAGGGTAGAGGCATCAAGATTGGACCAAGAAGTGTGGGCGGCAAGGTAGCTCTTGCTGGCCATCAACTGATGAAGACGGCCAGCTGAGAACTTGGGCAAGCCCATGGGGGAGTGGGGGGTGAAGGAGGGAGGGAACTTGTTGGAGGGGGGGGGTGACAGAGCAGCCCAGGAAGCGAAGGTCAAGGCGACAATCTTGGATTCAAGGGAGCCATAAGGAGGGGCTGTCGCCGGATCGTACGGGCGGCGTAGTAGCAGGTGAGGGGAGGCCAGGCGAAGTCTGTCGGGCAGAAGGTCTTTGATAGAGAAGGCAATGGCGTCGAGGGGGAGGTGGGGGCGGAGAGGAGAGGGGGCAGTGGACCAGAGGCGAGGACAATAGGAACCACGTTGAGAGGCCAGGAGGTGACGGTGTGAGGGACTGCGCCACGAATCCCAGGTGGTGACACGCGGGTCGAGACGGGCAGACGCGGGGTTGACATGTGGCGGAGAGCAATGGAGCCGGAGGGCAGCCAGCTTTCTTTTGTACTGTAGCGCCAGGTAGATCGGGGGGAGGGATGCCTCACTGTTGAGGATGGAGGGGGCAGTAGCCCTGAAGCAGTTGGCAACCCATCAAAGGACCTCGTGCCAGACGGAGTCAAGTTTGTGGAGCATAGTGGCGTTGGGGATAAGGAGGTCAATGCAGCCTGTGAGGACAGGGAAGAGAAGCGCAACTGTAAGTTTCCGGAAACACTAGGGGGAAAGACAATTCCCTGCGTGACGAAGCCGTTTGATGAGTGCGAAGGAAGCCCAGGCCAGGGCCAGGGGGCAGTGGAAGTGCGAGGAGGTTTCCCAGGAGAGGTTGAGCCAGTAGCCGAGCCATCGCAGCTCTGCTGTTGCATTGGACAGAAGGGAGTTGATTGAAATGGGAGCATGACAGACAGTGTTGCGGTCTGTTGACGTGCGGTAGCAGATAAGCTCTGTTTTGAGAAGAGAGAAGGAGACCCCCAGGGGAGCTGCACGATTGCTCAGGGTGGGGAAGGCACGCTGCCATAGCCTAGTTGCTGCATGCGATATCCTGTCACAATAATTAAAAAAAAAATCAAAAAAATTAAACCAAAATAACTAGAACTGTGAGTTAAAAAAGAAAAAAACTTAAAAAAGTGGTCATGCAGATAGATCTTCACGCAAACATCGAAGTTATTTCCTATCTATCACTTAACATATATAAAGCATATTTACTCTTTAAGGAATATCTTTCCTATCCTTATAAACGACCTAGTTAAGTCGATAAGACTTAAGAGTTGAACACATCTCAGGATAGTAGTATATAATAACTATACGATAAGGAATTGCCGCTAGTTGTGAGGTAGCAAGATAAGACTAATCGAAGAGCAAGCTTAACATTCGGTTGCGTCTTAAATCAACCCCGGACGATTCATCATGGATTATTCTGGGACAACGACCTCGGATTAGGAGGACTATCAGAAGCCCACGGATGAACTGTTTCCCAGCAAGGATGGACACCGAGTCCAGTTACAGTGGAAGAATAATCAGAATTTGACTGCTCAACCTCAGAAGAGGAAAGCGAAAGAAGGTCTGCCGGTGGACCGCCACCAAGCCCACCTGCATGCCCATCATGGCCACCTCCAGATGCACCCGCACCGGCGCCAGAACAACCAGAACTGTAACCAGCACAATTACCACAAGTCATACAAGCATTGGGACAGTCCAAGCCGAAGGTCAAATAACCAGAAACTGATGCTTGCGAAAGAGCCAAACTGTGAGATTGGATTGCAGAATTAATAATAAATTTCCGAGCGGTAGAATGGGACCGAGGACACGACAATGAGAAAATCCGTTACTGCTCTAGCCTACTAAGAAAAGACGTAACCGCTTTGCTTACACCTTATATGGAAGGGATAAGGAACACAGGATGGCACGACTGGGATGAATTCCTAAGAGCCATCAGACAACAATGTGTAGAAGTTGATCCTAGAGGAGAAGCAAGGGCCAGACTACAAGAAGTAAAACAAGGAAACAGAAAAATGACGGAGTACTGGAATGAATTCGGACTGGCCCAAACAGAAGCTCTACGAGACGGCAACATGGCAGGGGAATGGCTGTTTATATAAATGTCTTCCTAGTCGCAGCAAGAATTCAAATACTTTGACGAGGAAGTGGACGATTCCAAAGAACTAGCCGATTGGGCTATCCGCGAAGAAACGAATTTGACCTAAGTAAAGCACTTGCAAAGCGAAAGACAAATCGGTACGAAAAGAGAGAAAGGATGAAGGAACAACAAGGGAACCTTCAAGACAAGGAGCAACCAACACAAAGGAGACTCAAAAGACCTAGACGCCAATCGAAGAAGGACAGGAAATCGCTTTCAATTCACGAGGATATCCTCAGCTGAATACAGAAAGAGACGAAACGAATGTGCAGGTCTTACTTGTTCAGAACAAGGACATTTTATCGCCAACTGCCACAAGAAAATGTTTCAGTTAAAAGAAACCAAGAAGGAAATCGATAAACCAGAGACCTTAAAAAATCAAAGCATACAGTAAGAAGTAGTTTGAGGGACAAAGACATTGGTAAAGCCCCGACAATTGCACAAATATCGATGATTCTGAATAATGGACAACTCTATACCACGGACGACACTGATTCAGAACATCAAATGATCAAGATATATTTATTTACGCAAAATGGAACCCCGGATATCAACGCCAGGATGGACTCAGCCGCAACGGAGGAATGCATCGACAGAAGATTCTGCGAAAGTTGACACATACCGTTGAGGAAGATCAGCAAACCAAGTGACATATACATGGTCAACAGAGAAAAAAGCAAAGCAGGACCTATTACCCATATGGCAGAAGTAAGAATGGAAATCGGAGCAGACAAAGCAATGATAACATTCCAAGTAGCCAACTTGCAAAAGGATGAGGTTATACATAGAATGCCATAGCTGCGAAAACACAACCCAGGAATCGACTGGGTAAAAGAAAAGATATTCTTGGACAGCGACAGATGGGCTGGAGAATGTCTCATGGTCTTAACAACAACTGAAACGACTCCCGAAGAGATAGCCCTTTGTAGCAACAAACCAGCAAACATATCAGAAGCGATATGTACGAATGAAGATCTCATAGTTCAGAAAATGAACCCTGAGGCCATGATACCGGTGAAAGGATCGGCAAGAGCAGGGGGTCACGACCTCTATACCACGCGTAATACAATTACCCCAGCCAAGGACAGACTCAGATCAAGACAGGAATCGCGATAGGACTACCAGAAGGCACCGATGCAAGGATCGCACCATCAAGTGGACTAGCGATGCGATATGGGATCACTACGGGAACAGGAGTGAATTACGCAGACAATCCAGCAGAAATCCTAGTCCTATTGATAAACGTGAAAGAAAAACTCTATACGATCAACAAAGGGCATCGAATAGTAGACCCGATTATCGAAAAAATAGACAACAAGACATTTAGGGAAGTGCAAGACCTAGACCGGACTGACAGGAGCAACCAAGGATTCCGATGTACCGGAACGTACAACTTCCCCACCCTTAAGGTAGAAGCGCAGATATTAATTTTATATCTGCAAAATCCTTTGGAAAACTATATCGACAAGGAGAATAAACAAGGATTTTGACATGTGAGCCTGAAAACAATGGACAACTTATAGCAGAAGCCTGTCCCCTCAGCATAAGACTAGCTGTCCAACAAGAAGTGAAAAAGAAGAAAGTCACCTTAAGACAACTTATCTCAACAGAGTCCGACGACTTTTTCAACATGTTTGGAGAAGAAGAAAGAACACAGCTTCCCGATCACCAACCAGGAGACCACTGCATCGAACTTGATGAAGGAAAAACTACACCCTTTATAAAACTCTAACCCTTGAGGAATGAAGAGTTGAAAGCATTAAGAGATTACCAGGGTCAGAATCTGGACAGTGGATGGATAAGACCGCCATCACCATCCGCAGGAGGACCTATCTTATTCATTAAAAAGAAAGATGGAAAACTTCAATTACGCCTTGACATTCAAGAACTAAACACAGTAACCAAGAAAGGCCGATATCCGCTACCTCTCAATTGACAAAGCACTCGACTGACTAGGAAAGGCAAAGTACTATACCAAATTAGACATCAAGGATGCCTATCAGAATATCCAAATTGCGAAAGAAGACGAATGGAAAACAGCATTTCGGACAAGATATGTATTGTAAGAATACATGGTTATGCCTTTTGGATTAACCAACGCGCCAGCACCTTCCAGCGATAGATTAACTCCATGCTCCGCCTATTCCAGGATATATGTTGCATTGTCTATCTACCCGATATATTTATATATTCTGAAACTATGGAACAACATAAACAAGATAAAAGGAATATCCTACTGGTTCTCCGAAACGCAAAAACGAGGCACAAACCAAGGAAATGTGAATCCCATTAACAGGAAACCAAATAATTAGGATTTATAGGAAATCCAGAAGGAGTACGAGTAGATCCAGCCAAGACATCGGCGATAGATAACTGGAAACCACCAAATGCAGTCAGAGGAGTACCCAACCATTTCGGCTTTTGGAACTAAGATCAAAGAATTATTCCAGGATTTAGCCGGATAGCTAAACCTTTGCATGATACAACGAAGAGAAATATCCAATGGAAACAGGAAGAGAAACAACAAATCGGATTTGATAAACTAATAAGAAGACTTACCACGGCACCAATATTACCACATTTTCGATCAGAACGCCCTATCATGATCGAAACAGACACTTCCAGCTATGTATGCTCCGGCATACAATCACAGCTCGGTACTGATGGGATATGGAAACCAGTGGCATTCAGATCCAAGAAAATAATGAAAGCAGAATGCAACTACAACATACACGATACAGAACTATTAGCCATAGTTCAAGTGCTTAAAGCATCAAGAAAATATGCAGTCGAAAGTCTAGAAGAAGTAAGGGTGGTTACTGACCACAAAAACCTTCCAGCTTTGACCACCACCAAAGAACTCCATCAGCGACAAGCACAGTAGAGTGAAACTCTGTCTCAATACCATATCAAGATCAAGTATCCACATGGCGGACAAGGAAGCCAGCCAGACGCCCTTGCGAGAAGTGAAGAAGATATACCGACGAAAGAAGACGAATGAATTCAACAGAGAAAAGACATTTTACTGGCACAGAAAAATATATCAAAGAAGAAGAGGGCGATAGTGGATAGGAATCGATAAACGAAATCCAGATAATGACACAGTCAGGTAACTATTATAATCAATGGATACAAGGGGACACCGGAAAAGAACGAGAATCTTTAAAGGTCCTTGATGCACTACACAAAGGCCAAAAATAAACGGAAGGACAAGCCCTGGGACTACCGAAACAAGAGGACGGTTATCAGTAGTACGTTGACAAGATATGGATTCCGAACAGTGAAAAATCATGAACTGGACCAATAATACCCGACCATGACGTCCAGCAAGCAGGACATGGTGGAACGACGAAGACAAGCGAACTCATTACAAGATCATACTACTGGCCTGGTATGCGAAACGATATTAAATGATACGTAAAAAACTGCGGAACATGCCAAAGAATGAAAGAAGTAAGTCATACACCATATGGACTATGGAAACCTCACGAAGCTCCTGGAAGAGCCTGGCAATCTGTGGCAATGGACTTCATCACGGGACTTCGCGAGTCAAAAGGTTATGATGCCATATGGCTCGTTATAGACCGCCTGACGAAAATGGCGCACTTCATACCATGCAGAACGGGCATGGACACGAATCACGTCATCGATCTGGTTAAAGACCAAGTCTTTAGATAAGATAGACTGCCAAAAGATATCATATACGAGCGAGAATCACTATTCACCCCGGAAATGTAGAAAGAAATTACTCAACAACTAACATCAAGAGAGGCCTAAGCACTGCATTTTACCAACGGACCAACGAGCAAACAGAACGAACCAATGCGATACTGGAATAGTATCCACTAGGATATGGGAACTAGGAGCAGGATGATTGGATGCAGTATCTTGTTTCCACTGAATTCGCATATAATACCTGAAAACAAGTAACAATTGAGACGACAATCTTTTATGCCAATTATGGATACGACCCTGTATTTGACTGGCAAAGTACGAAATACCGGCAAAAATAGCTCAAGCTCAGTATATGAGCAAGTTGCATGACATATTACGAGAAGAAATGAATTATGCACAGCAGCGGCAAAAGGAGTCAGCCGACCGAAAACGAAAACCAGACACGGACCTCACAGTCAACAATATGGTGTGGTTGCTGCCATGCAACATACAGACCCCAAGACCTTCGGAGAAACTGGATTACATAAAATTAAGACCGTTCCAGGTAGTCGAACGGATAGGCGTTAGGGCATATAAACTTGACCTCCCACGCTCAATGAACAACACTCATCCTACGTTCCACATCAGTCTCCTCGAACCAGACAACGATAACTCCTTTCCCTCACAAAAGAAACTTCCTCTTCCGGCTATCGAGAAGGAAGGCGAAAACAAATACAAACTTGACGAGATAGTATATTTTCATCTACACTACAACAAACTTCAATGCGGGGCCTGGTGGACCAGTTATCCACCTGAACACAACATCGAGTGGTACGGGGCAACCAACTGCAGCGGTGCAAAGGATGGGGTCCAACGATTCCACCAAAACTACCCCGGGGAGCCCAAACAAGTTTAGTTAGGCTGACGGATGGGTAGATAATGAAGAATTCGAAAAGAAAACCCTAGAAATGCTGAAAATAAAGGAACACGACGCACTGCATTTTACTTTTTACTACGACGATTACTGTCCAACATACTTGTACATAAAGAAAAACCCTGACCATTTCCGAACGGGGGAAAATGCTACAAGATCTTCCCCTCCCTCAGAGGAAGGATGGATGGAGATTGATTGGGAAGGGAAAACTTCCCAAATGCCTAAAGGACCTCGACACGAATGCATCAGTAGGGGCGATTGCATGCGCAATCAGTGCTGCGTCCATGCGAAACAACGAAACCAAGAGAACTGGTCTCAGGAGACGAGACCAATGATGGGGGGAGAAGATAAAAAACACTCTAAAGAGGTGGAAACTCTTCCTACAAAGATCACGAAACTGGAGGTATAGATAGGAAACCTCCAACGCTCCTTGGACGAAGAACGGAAACCCCTCTCCAACTCCCAAAAAGATGTTTTGGGAAAAGCCACCCGCACAGTTACTCTGCAAACAAAAACTGATGCCCGCAGAAGTGAACTCGGAAAGGAAAGATTCGCGATCAATGAAGAACGAGAACAAGTCAGATGGATAATGAACAACACGAAAGAACTCCTTACAAGGATGACGGAAGACTTCTACGGAACAAGGTACAAGAAAGAGAAACCAGAGGAACCGCGACATCCCACTGCAATGGTTTGGGAATACAGTTAAGAGGAGGAACCAAACGCTTGGCCATATGGGACTATGGCCGAGGGGAGAAGGAAGCTAATGTCAAGATTCTAGACTGACTTAGCTATTGTGCACTGTGACTCATGTACGAGTCATAGGGTTTTATTTGATTTATGGTTTTGTGTTAATGATTTCATGCCCATGACTTGTTTAGAGGTCATGGGATGTTTTACGTGACTCACAGTTTTGAGTCATATATTACAGTTACGTGAATGACCCATTTTGGGTCATATGATGTTATGTGGTCACATGAGTTGCACTAATGACTGATAGTTATATTCTTATTGTACAATAACTCGTTTGATTCATAGGATGTTACGAATGTGTATGAGTCACATTTGTGACTCATAATAGTTGTTTGGATTTGTAAGCGGGTTGTGGGAAGATCTGTATAAGGACAGACTTGGGTCATGCAGATAGACATGCTACGCAACCGCTATTTACCTCGCCTTTGAAAATACAACACCACGTACTTTATCAACAGATTTTTTCCTCCACAACCTTTTCCCCGCATGCCCTGCCTTGCTCCTTAGACCTCTTAGGAAAGATATCTGTGGCCTAGCCCAGCAATCCTATCTAGCCCTGGGACCATGGATCTCCCGCCTCACTCCCTTCCCGCCGCACCTGCTCCCCACCGCCCCCTCTCGGTTAGATCCTTCCGCCGTCAGGGAAGAGACTCTGGACGCTCCATGCCCTACCCCTTAAGGGCCCCTACCCCCGCCCCCATCGTTTCCTCCTCTATAC